>LGRX02019302.1:0-22149 GCA_001247695.2 Cymbomonas tetramitiformis | reverse complement strand
GCACGGTGGGCGGTCAAGACATGTGGGTATGGTACGTGGGCACGGTGGGAGGTCAAGACATGTGGGTATGGTGGGGAGGGGTATGGTATCACTCACATGGCTGGCATTTCGACAAGCCTCAGTTTGCTGCTGCAGTTGTTTCTCAAGCTCTGCGATGCGTTTCTTGTAGTTCGCATATTGTGTGCCATCCGCAGCTTCCTCTTCCCCCTCCAACACTCTTCGCCCCGCCAGATGCTCGGCATGTTCCTCGAAGTGGTCCGCAGATGGGTCTTCAGTGATATCCTCAAGATCCGCTCCTGTCGGCAGTAAGTGCGATGGGTCAGCCATCTGTCCCTTTATCTCGTCAGCCATCTGTCCCTTCATCTCGTCAGCCATCTGTCCCTTCATCTCTGCCCTCCACGACTAGCGCACACTGCCCAGCGTCTGCCAACCCCGCGGCCTTTAGAATCCAGCACACCGTTGAGTCTTTGGTATGTCCATTCCATCCGGAAGAGAGTCAGCATCGCGTGTAACACATCACACATCTGCGGCCCCACATTCTTAAGACGCGATGGAGCCTGCAGGACCCGGCCAAAGCCCATCGACTGCTATTATAGTCTTCAGCTTGCCACTGTCCACGAAAATCCTGATTCTTTGCCGCAACTTCTTTGGAAATTTCCAGCCGGTGACTGCACCGAAACCCTAGGATCTGGCCACCCCATTGCTTTCTCCTCCAACATGCGGTCCTCGGATAGGTAGGTGAGGCACCGTAGGATCTGAAAGAGCTCTGAACACTAAGGTCGTCGTCTTCGCGTGTAGAAGTTGGTGGACTGCTATAAGTCCCCTGTGGCGATGCATAACCCCGCATCCCACCTCCGCCTTGCAGCTTAGAGGACCAGCCCGGAGGCTCTCGCCTCTCGCTGCTTTTCCTGAGGCCGCCCGTTGCACCTGAATACCACATCGATGTACCGATGCCTCCCCTCCTTGCCCACGGAACAGAGGCCCCGGAAACGGCACAAGTCTCTCAGTAGCAAGTCTAGAAACGCAGGATGCCAAGCAAGCAAGTGAATGCCATGTAAGGGAGCGCCCTCAGCACAGGGGATCTGCTGCCGCAGCCAACATCTTTCGCATACTCGTTGGGAAGTTACCAGGGCAGCATCTTTGGCGGCACTGCGCTCGGATGGCCATGCTTCGATCCGCACGGACTCCAGCTCGGCCAAGTTGGCGCCGAGATGGACGCCTGCCTGGGCTGTGTTTGGCTGCCGTCCTGCACAAGCTACCCCCCTCCGCCCTCCCCGGGAGAGGTTTTCGCTTGGGTGAACGACGGAGGACGGAAATATTTGGTATGGTGAAGAATGAGGGGGAAGCTTAGAAGCTTTCGAGGCTCCAAGTCGAGAGACGGCGCCGGAGGGCCCGGGGCAGCGGATATGGGGCACGGGCGCAACCGGCGGAGGGCCCGGGACAGCGGATATGGGGCACGGGCGCAACCGGCGGAGGTGGCGCCTGCTGCCTGCGTATGATGATTCGTGCTCCCACCTGTCCCACGGTGGCAGCGCGCAAAAAGCCCTCCTCAAGACGAGCAGGGTAAAGGTCGAGAGGTGTCTCGCAGCTTCATCGCGTCGTTTAGGTTGAAACGCGCGCTTCGGGAGCTGGGGAACACAGATGTTTTGCAACGCAGCGAGGTAGCCTATAACAAGAACGTCCGTGACGTAAGCTAGGCCCCGAAACGAGTTTTTAAGGAATGCGACCCGATGAAACCCCCAAGTCTAACACAGCTGAGCACACTCTGACCTGCACAGGGTTGAACGGGAATTTGCACAGAGTGTAGAGGTACGGATATTGTAGTTGTACCGGCACTAGTCGGGCGTTTCAAGGTCACCCCGCTGCCTCCAGCTGCCCTCGATACAGGCTTGCCGAACAAAGCGCCAGTGGTCACAGGAGCTCGGGTTGAGGCTCCTCCAAGACTCACGACGCTGTCTGGTTGTTCGCAAGTAGAATGCTTCGCGCTTGTTTCTCCTCGCTCCGCAGCAGAGCCGCGTGAGCGACTACCGGGGGAGGCCGGGCGCGCTGATGCGAGGGAGGACGGGCGCGCGGCCCCAGGCGAAGCCGGGCGGATTCTGTTCACAGTAAGTTGGGAGATCGGGGTCGCATTTATATCCCTGCATCCATACGAATAAGCGAGTCCGAAGATATCAGAGCGAGCATGGTTTCTGCCCCATAAAGGCATCTTTTGTTCGACAAATAGCGCAGATGCGAGTACGATTTTGTTGACTTTGCTTTTGAAGATACGAGCTCAGTTTGCAGTCCGCTCAACGCTAATCATCACAAACTGGGACAGCTAAGAATGTCGTACTTTTCAACTTCCCTTTTTGTCCTCAAAATTGGCGATGTTCTTTTGGTGGCTGGCTCTCGTGCGTGCTCCTTTCGACCAACCATTCCAGAGCATGCAATCAGATCAGACAAGTCACTTTCTCGCCGCATTATTGTATAATTTTGATCTCCCTCTAGCACACCAGGGCCGATGTCTCCTCAATACGATTCACGAGCACATGCGCGGAAAGGGCGAAAGTGTGCGCATGTTTCCTGGTGCACTTCTCACTAGTCAGACGATCGAGGTCAAAGTTTACCAAGTTACCACAAAAACCGAAAGCTTGCAATTCCAAGCGTAAGGGAGACAATCAAATCGAGGCTACAGTAGTTACGATGTTGAGTGACATGACATTCAACCTGAAACGGACCTCGTCATCTCTGGTGTATGAAAATTTCAGCACCCTATGAGTGATTCTCACTCACAACTACTACTAGATAAACTGAAAACTCACAAAAGACGTCAGACGACAGACAGAAACACACAACAGACGAAGACGTAGACGGGAGAGGACGAGAGCGACAGCAGACGAAGGCGAGACGAGACACGAGAGCGGAGAGGGGCAGGGAACAGGAGCAGGAGTGGGAGCCCGGATCAAAAGGGCTCGAATCTCAAATCTGCTGTCCTGTCGTGTGCTGTCGCTGTGCGGGACACGCGACGGCTGTGCGTGTGTGCGATGCTGATGCTGTTGCTGTGCGGTGAGCCCGTCTCAGAAGCGTAGCGACGCGACGCGCAACACCGGTACCGGATATCACCGCACGTCACGAAGCGGCACAGGCTCCACCAAACCGGCAAGAGACGGAAAACTCAGCATACACGAGATATAAAAAAGAGGCACAGGCAGCAAACCATCATCAGGAACCATCGTATAAATGCACTACATCTACGTCTCCAGAGCTCTACTGTATGCCTCTATCCAATACAAGTACACGGGTAATCCAATTACCAATAGGAACCCTAGAGCTCTATCCAATGTGAAGGCTTCCTAATGAATATCTCACAACACCGACAACACAAGTATCTCGCCACTCACTGAAGCGGAAGCACGCTCCACACGTGTGGAGTCTGAAGTCGTGGGGTCTGAAGCGCAGGCTATCGTCCCAGGTGGTTGTCAGTATGGCTGTGCGAATTTGTAATGTGGCACGTAGTAACGTTGCACCATCTTGGTTATCTGAGTCCGAGAGGACACCCGCTAATAATAAGAATGTGCCCACGCTCAAGAGCGTGCCTATGGGGTCATGTTCGTCAAGGACGTATTCAAGTCTGACAAGACCAACAGCTTTGTCCATGGGCGTATCGCTTAAGAGAGGACCTAGCTTTTCTCGAGCCCATAAATCGAAAAGATGCGTTTGCTTTGACACCCGTGACGGTGACGCAGCTGCTGGGACTACTTCCCTTGAAGACGCATCAACCCAACGGCTGGAAACCAGTTTGCTTGTTGTTGCGGGGATTGCAAAAGCAGGTCATCAGGCATGGATGTTTGCGACACCTTTTTTTCTGTTATCATTCAAAGCCAACAGCCTTGCGGCCCCAGCGACCTATGGCATCTCTAAGATGATTGCCCAGTCAATATTAGCTCCCGGCTTGGGGAACTGGATGGATAACCAAAAGCGGCTTCCTGTCATGGTGCTCGCAGCATTCGTTCAAATAGTTTCTTTGCTGGGTTTCCTGGCAGTGGCTTTCGTGCTGTCCAACCCGGCTACAAGTTCGATGCCTTGGTTGTTTGGTCTGATCTGCATTTTAGGAGCTGTCGAGGCTCTTGGAGGCCTCCTCATGGATGTTGCCATATCTCGTGACTGGCTCCCCGTTCTCTTTGGGAAGACGACTACAACCCTAAATCACGTGAATGTCCAACTGGCACGAGTTGACCTCGCAGCCGAGGTTATTGCACCGTTGACTGCGGGTGTCGTGATACAGAGTCTGGGCAGTACGAGCCTGTGGCCAGTGATTCTCTTTGGTAGCCTGCGAATCCTCTGTTTGTTCCCGCAGTGTTTGTTTTTCAAGTCGGCCATAGAACGCGACAACGAGCTGGGCACACGAAAAGGACTGGATGTTTCAACTGCCCCGAAAGTGAGCTTGCTTGCTTCTTGGAAGAACTTCCTGAACCACAAAGGCTCTGTACAGCTCATCGTACTCTCATATGCCTTGGTATACCTCACGGTGCTATCTCCACATGGGCTCGTGCTCACAGCATTTTTATCAACCCAAAGCCTGTCGCCCGCGGCACTTAGTATCTTCCGAAGCTCTGGGGCACTTATAGGTGTCCTGGGTGTTACAGCCTTCCAGCTTTCCGTAAAGAAGCACGGTCTTGAGTCTTCGACCATGGGTTTTATTGCTTTCCAAGCAGCATGTGCTGTTTCCGCCGCCATCACGTACGCCTTGGTTGGGACGAGTGGCTCCCTAGCCCTGCTTTACTTCTTCATGATGTTCGTCGCGCTCGCCCGCTTCGGACTTTACGGCTATGAAGTCGGTGCTTTGCAACTGCAGCAAACCTTTGTGGCTCCCCAACATCGAGGCGCGATCGGCACAATTGAGAAAAGCCTTTGCTACTTCGCCTGCTTAATTATGTACGCGGCTAGTTTGGGGGTCACGTCCCCTCGTTCTTTTACGGTCATAGTATGGGGTAGTGCTGCAGCGATTTGTTGTGCGGCCGCAGTTTTCTTCACCTGGTGGAAGAAAAAGGGCTCATCTCCGCAAGCAATTGTTGCGTGACAGTGATGGTGCTTACACCTGTTAACATTCCGTAATCGGACATACCACTGTATTCTATTGCTATGATCTCGACTTTCCGCCTCAAGGTGAATATCGTTCGTAGGCTCCCAGCTAGCTTTGCATTTAAAGAGTAAAATTACCCTCGCATAAGGGGCGACAACTCGGGAGCTAACCACTATTGAATCTCCTGAAAAGCAGGCTTTGCTGACCTTGAGCTATCCCATTTTTAGACAGGCGTTACGCTTTATCCAGAATGAAAATTAAACACAAAGAATAGGCTTTTGAGATGTACAGTATAAAGCCCACTAGTTTTTTCTGTGTTCAGTATTGAGCCACTATATTATGAGATGTCTTGATGGTGTTTTGTAGATTAATGGTGCGCTGGTATTTTTCCCGTTCTGTCGAGAATTCTGCTGCATTGCCAATCGCCGTATTGTTTTGTTTAGGTGTCCTTGTAAATAATCCACATGCCATCACCATATCAGTCATCGGGTGTTATAATAAATTGGATTATAAACACACAACGTTGGCATTGCTGATTTTGAAATTAATCAAATCGGAGGCGTTCAATTTTTTCCGAGAAACAAATACTATACAATTAATTGAGTATATGACTTGCTGAATTCACCGTAATTGAGACTATGCAATATGCTAGAATCTGCCTATCGGGCTGTCATACTATGATAGTCTGAGCTGGCAGATCTGGTAAGTCATTCTCGTGACACCGCGAACCAAAACACTCTCACCCTATATTATTCTATCTGATAATATATATTTAGCCTTTTCCGAAAACGTCCGAACCGCGACACTCTGTCACCATATGACAAATTAAGCATCCCTAGATCCTGATGCCGGGGAAAGCTTAATCATATTATTATATGTATACGAGTTAGAGAGAGAGATGTATAAGCCACATTCGGAGGGCTCGGATAATGGGAATGATAAGGACATCCGATAACAAGATACAGAGTGGTTTATTAGGGGAATCTGAGCTGGAAGTAGGCGCCGTCGTCGTCGATGGAAGCATTGACCCGTGCATAGTATCGGTGCCACTCCTCGTGACGTCGTGTATGACGCGCCCATCGTTCTGCGGGCCCTCAAAGGTACTACCCTCGCTAGGCTGGCGGGGCGGAGAGGGAACAATGGTAGACACCAGTGAGACACCGGAAGTATAGACACCGGATAGACACCGGGATATACGACAGCCGCGAGCATAGCGAGACACCAACTAGACACCGGAAGTAGACACCGGATAGACACCAATTCGTTACCGCGGCGCCAAAATGGACATTTTGCTGATTAGACACCGGGACCCCTACTCAGGGAGAGCATTTCGTTGAAGTGAGCAATTGTTATTCAAGAAGTGCGTACACGAGTTCATTTGATCGCAGTAGTGCATCATCTACGAGAAACTACGCCGTGGCAGTGGGTGTGGGGAACAACTGCCGACGGATAAACAACGGATCAAGTTATAAACTCGGATAAACGGAATATACGAGATTGCGTCTCGAGGTCTCAAGCGTCGTGTACACCGAGGATGGCACAATGAATAATGCACATGGCCTGCACGAACTAGTTAGGGCGTGCACCCCAATTGTACCACGAACTTTGCCAACATTTTGCGGGAGAGCTCTTCACGGGCCAAGCGACCGTGCCCCTAGAAGGTTTGCGGTCATCGTCGATGTATGGTACATCGGAGTTGCCCCCAAAATAGTGTATCGGGTTATTGCCATTCGCGGTGTTGTTAGGTCGAGGCCATGGGAGATGGGAGGATGGGATATGCGAATATATCAATAAGATATATTCCGGAGTGAGCCGAATATGCATGTTGCGCAGTGGAAGCGTGGCGAGCCCATAACCTAGGAGGATATATTAACAATATATTAGAAGAGGTATCGGAAACTTTTTTGTAAGGTTCACATCTCACAATTGAAAGGTCAAAGGCACAACAAGCAAACAAACAAACTCGTCCAAATGGCAAAACTATAACCTAAATAAACATCATGCAAATGCCCAGTGTTTGCTGGATATTATACCGTGAGGTTATAATATACCAAGCGGACAGAGGGTCTAAGCAAGTCGGAACGCGGTGATAAAACTACATACTCGGAATATTATGATATTAGAAGGGCACAGACATACGTACTGACAAGCTAAATAGCACGAGAGCTGTTGGTCACTTCTGGACACCGAAACTGACAACGGATATGACAGATGACGAAATGGCAGTCAACGTGTCATATCCAACACACCACCACAGATGAGGTGGGACAGACACGAGTGACCAACACCACCCTGGCTAGCTAGATGTGTTAGAGATGAAGTTATTTTGCTAGTCAGCTAGGGGAGATGCAAGATGCACGAGCCGGAGCTCGTGGCTAAACGCATGCTATAATACACAAACAGACTACAAGATCGGAAGCATCTAAGCACTACTGTAACCACCAAAAGGAACGAAACTCTGCCGCAAATTACTTGTGCAATGTTATATAAGCACCACCGATTGTGAAAGCCACGAACGAAAATTGATCCGAAAATGAAGAGCTGCCATAAGAAGAAAGATGAAATCAATCAAACTCCGTGCCCGCCGTGCCACAGGCGAGTCGTCAATGAAGTGGTTGATCATGCCAGAGATCAGATAACAGAGAACTGCAGTGCAACGGACGGCGCACAGCGTATGCGTATGGCATATACTTTCTTTCCGGGAAAGAAAGTAGATGTCCGCGAGGTCGTGTGGACTATTGGAGAGCTAGCCGGTGACAAGTGGTGTAGCGCTGACCAACATGCACCTCTCCTGCCAAAGATACTACACGCCAAACACATAAAGCATCCCGCACAAGCACCACCCAATGCGAAGCGGTACAGAGAAAACCACGAAGGACTGCCAATCCGACGCAGGGTCTCAAGCCCACAACGTAACGAGGGTGAAGATAATCCATAGAATGACAATAACGAGCGCCAAGCACCACCCAAAGGGTGAAAACGCGTTCAGAAAACCGCAAGTCCATATGTCCAACGAGTAAAATGCAATGCCATAGCTAGAGGTCCCAGCGGAGAAAGCTGCCCGACAGGAAGCGAGGCCACAGCATCATCCATTCCTCCAATAGCGCGAGAGGAAAACACGCAAAGCAGCGCAGAACAAATCGTTCTAAAATACTCAAATAACCGCGCGAATCTGAGATGGCGAATAAGAATCAAAACGGCATCACGCGAAGAATGCGATATAGAATGCAATGCTGAGTCGCCAAGCGAAGCCGAAAATACGGACCACAGGGCCGCTGGACACCCCCGGGCGGCTGCAACGCCCTCTCCAAAGCAAGAAATCCAACGTAAAGATAAAAGCGATCTTGTGCGAAACAAAGTTCAACTCGTGGCCACACTCCACGAAGTTCTGCTCGGAACCGCGACCTAATGAGAGCCGCGATAAAGATGATGATAACATAAAACCAAAGAAGGAGACAACGAAAGATGCATGGCCTCAAGGAACCACAAGTCGTGCAGGGGTACCAATCCCGACGTCCCAGCGGCCTCAATAATGATCACGTGCCGGCGCAAAGAATAATACCGCGAGCGGTCGGTAAGAATCCAACGAAACCCCCAAAAGCTGTCAACGAACGTTCCAACCCGCAAAGACGCGAAACGCAAGCGTAAAGTGGAACCATAACTTTCTGGAGATATACCGTGAGGTTATAATATACCAAGCGAACAGAGGGTCTAAGCAAGTCGGAACGCGGTGAGAAGACTGCATACTCGGAATATTATGATATTAGGAGGGCACAGACATACAGACTGGCAAGCTAAATAGCACGAGAGTTGTTGGTCACTTCTGGACATCGAAACTGACAACGGATATGCCAGATGACGAAATGACAGTCAACGTGTCATATCCAGCAGTGTTCATCATTGCTGATGATCATGACTCGAGCCGCCTGCAAGCCGAATTCCGTAGCCCTGCGAGCGGTGCAAGGCAACCACCATCCGCTGCAACCAATAGGTCGAAAAGTTCCGCGTGCTCCATGTTGCATGCTCCTCCTCATGAAACAATCGGTCTTGCCCGCGCTGTACACACAACTGTCGAAGAACTTACACGCCGAATTCCCCAAACCTCCAAAAGACTCCATCGCAAAAAGCATAGGAGCGTGAGGCCAGATTGGCCCGTACAATGCCCTCTTGGCTCGCTCATGTTGTAACAAACGCCGGCTTCTCATGGTACCGCGCCGGGTTTGTTCAGCTGGTGACACGCATGACAGTGGTGACAGCATGACAGGCTTTACGAAGATGACCATCTGTGAGATGCAGACTTGTCAGAGAAGATATTGTCAATATCAGGTTACTGAGGAATGATACGATGACGACGGCAGTGACTCCTTTGCCACTGACGTGTCAGTCAGAATGTGTTAAGCGGTAACAGTATTAAAGCTGGCACGGAATAATGACTTTCCATTGGCCAGATGAAGATTCGAGGGCTAGAACCCGTTACAGTTTTGGGAAATGTGACAGAGCATTGAGAGATAAGTGACCTCTGACCGAAGGTCAGACCAGTGGACTCATTATTGTTTTGCCTTCGCAAGTACTAGGTGGCTGTTCGCGTGCCAGTGCTAGAGTGCTAAGACAGTTCTGCTCACAGCTTTTGTACACACAATAATTCGTATTTTGTGATATAATATCAATTTTGACGGATATATTTTACTGCTGTTTTCATACTTTTTCAAAACAATAATGTCCTGCGCGGAGCGGCTTTTTATTTCAGTGTTAATCCGGAAGTGAAGGCCCTTTGGCGAGAAGTTAGCAGCAGTTGAAAGAGCGGATTCGGAAGTCAGGCGACTCCAGGGGCACCCACGGTGCACTGGCGGAACCTTTTTCTTCCCTGAGCTTGGTGGTACTTGCACTGGAAGAGCTTCCAGCAACAGCGGCGACGGATCAGCTTTGAATTCACTAGACATGAGCGGTTTCCTTCTGCACAGTGATATGCTTAACACCTTTGTCTTCAGCGAATCCAGGGGCACCCCTGGTGCACTGGCCTAGCTGCTGACAGGTGTCCTTCAGTTTTAAGCTAATCAGCACTGCATGAGCTTGGGCGGCGGCAGCGACAAAGTCAATCAGCAGTTAATGTACACCTGGATGAGCAGCTCTCAGTGGTTCTTTCAGCTGACCACCTTGCTTGAAGTGAATCCAGGGGCACCCATGGTGCACTGGCTTAACTGAAAGGCAGGTGTGTGTCACCTGAGAGCTAATCAGCAGCGGCATCTGCCCTGTCTTACCGGCTAAGAGTGGATCAACAGCTGATGTGCACCTTGATGAACTATCTTCCAGTGGGCTCTCCAGCTGGCCACCTTGTCTGAAGTGAATCCAGGGACACCCCTGGTGTACTGGCTTAGCTGAAAGGCAGGTGTGCTTGGCCTGTGAGCTAATTAGCGGCGACATCTGCTTTTATTTACCAGTGAAGAAGTGGATCAGCAGTGAATCACTGCTCTATGTCTGGAACTCCAACTTACGGTTTCTTTGGCAGCTCCACTTTGTCTGACGGTTAATCCAGGGACACCCCTGGTGTACTGGCCTAAGCCTGAAGCAGAGGAAGAGCTTGCTAGAGGACTGGCAGCTGCATCAACTCTGAAGGCGACAACTGAGTGGTCTATTCCCTGGTGTGACACAGTGACCTGGTGGATTTAGAGTTAATTACGTTTCCAGCCTGGAGTGCTGCTCACTACTGGAGTGACCTTCTGCTGCCTTATCACAATGTGTTGGAGAATTCTTCTATCCTTTCTACAGTATTGGTCAGCCGGTGAGGCCCTCATGTCACTGGCCACCTTCTGAATCAGCAGTAGTGTTGCGAATTCAGGGTGCCCAGCACACTGGCTTGGCTTCCAACTCTGTCGGCGACCTGGTACTTGTTTGCTGGACTGGACTGGGGAGTGAGCTTATATGCCAGCCATGGCTTTCTTGGTTAGCAGTGGTGTCGTGAATCCAGGGGTGCTCAGCACACTGGCCTAGCTCACACCGCTGCACATCAGTGCTATTTCTTGGTGTTAAGGAGTTGACCTCACTGTCACTGTCCTCTTTATGAACTCTGGCCCAGCTAATCCAGAAGTGCTCAGCACTCTGGCCCAGCTTTAATTTTCCTTGCACGAATACTCTACATCTGCTGCTGATTCAGAGCGCTGAAGCGCAGTGCTGGACCTTTAGGCATTCGCTGCCCACACGCGTTTCGTTCTTTCACTTGTTCAGCAAGGCAAATCCAGGGGCACTCAGTGCACTGGCCTGAGCCAGTCTGAGTCAAGACTCCAGTCTACTGGGGAACGAGCTTTGCGCTGAGAGAGGGGGACTCGCCCTTGGTCCCGTTGACTGAGCATCAACACAGCACTTCACCACGGAGGGAGAGTCAGAGCCAAGCGCTGCCTCTGCCCATTCCAGAGAACGTGAGGCACGACGGCTGGCACGAGGACGAACCAGTCAGGACCCCGACACGGAGTATATGAGCGCAGAGGGGTCGGGCTCAGAAAATACTCCCTCCGCACCGTCATCTCCAGCGGCAACAGCGCTAGGAGCAGCAGCACTCGCAGCAGCAGTAGTAGCCTCAGCGCCTGCAAACCAGCTTCTCTTTGCGTTTGACGACGTAGACGAGATGGATCACTATGAGAAGGAGAGCCACTCACTTGACAAGGAAGACGTCAGACTCCAGTACACCGGTAGCAAGAGTGAGGACAGAGCGCTCTTCATCAGGCGTTTCGTGGACATGGTGGCGAAAGTCCAGCGGACTTTTGAGGCCAGGAAGCGTAGGTACATGAAGTCAGCATCTTACCATGCGCTCAGTCAGCAGCAGAAGGAGGCCTTCGCTGGGTCCAGACCAGACTACAGATCATTGTGGGACAGCATACCATCGTTTCTAGCAGGGGATGACCATGCCACCTCAGTCGCTTATGACTGGTGGTGTGCTGCCTACCTGAAGAATGGCGTCATGGCTTCACACGCTTGCCATGTCCTGAAGGACGTTACCATGAGAGATGCCTACCAGGGATCTAGGTTGCCCGAAGAGGAAGTTCGTCGAGTAAGGAGGCGAGCAGCACGACATCGATGGGACGAGGCCACGGACGAGATCTACATGGTCACTATGTCGGGCAAGGAGGTGAGAATACCTAAGCCTGCTGACCGTCTCGCGTTGGTTAAGGAATACCACTCCAGAACGGGACATTGGGGCATAAGGCGGACGCAGCATCTTTTGTGGCAGCGCCATTGGTGGGCCGACTTGAAGAAAGACGTGGAGGCTGTGGTCACTCAGTGTGAGACCTGTCAGCGTGTGAAGACTCATTATGCGAGAGAGGAGGCATGTTTGTCCCCCCTTGAGATCGTGTCGTTCATGTATCGTTGGTCGCTGGATCTGGCATGGCCCTCGAGGTGAGAATCGCTGACTGGTTTTTTTGAGCTATGAAATAGTCGAAAATAAGAAATATGGGTCTTGGGTGGCGGCGCCGCGTGAAATTTTGAAAATGTCGCCTTTTTAAGGGTTTATCATTGGACTTTTAAGAAAATTGCTGGCTGATTGAAAGAAAATACTTGCTAATTCTCACCGATTCCATAGGACGGCGGGGGGGTAGGAAAGGGTCCAAATCATGACTTGATTAGTACGGTAGGGGTCCAAATCATGACTTGATTAATATGAAATAAGGCCTAATCAAATCAAAAATCATGATTACTAATCCTATTCATGAAGAGCCCTGGTTCCCATACTTAAGAAAACTGCAAATTGACAAAAACGAGCTTGTTGAGGCTGTAAAGCAAGTTAGTATGCCAAAAAAAATGAGCAAACTGACGGGAAAAATGCGCCCAGAAAGCCGGAAGCTCGTCCACTGTCATCCAGTATTCCCACAGGTCTGTAGAGCCGTAACTGAAAAGAACGGAAGTCCGTTCTGATACCAAATGTGCCCGGTGGCACCTTTGCTAACTTTGCACAATCGTAATATCGTGACGGAACAATTTATTTCTATTTACTATATACTATATCGAGTCTATGAGAGTTACTAGCTAGGTTAGTTGCATTGCAAGTCTGTATTCAAGAAGGAACAAACCATTTCCGAACGTCCTTATCAATGCCGAACTGTCACGGAATCCGTTCACACTGTCATCCCGTGACCGCCATACTTGTCATAGCCTTACTCTCGATTACTGTCTCACTGATTCGTCATTCGACATCGATCTTATTCCAGTACATCGGCATTCGACTACAGTCATACAGTCATACAGTCATACTGGCATACTGGCATACTGTCATACTATCATATCAACTTTCTGAATTTCAACGGCGTTATGCCCCCTGGCACACCATGAGGGGAGAACTCCGTTGAGCTAGGCTACTCCCAAGAAGCACATGCACCGACGACGGTAGAAGGATCGACCGTCGCAGTGGCTTAGCAGTTGCCCGGCACCTTCTGGCACGTGATAGTCGGACACAGGGAGACACTCACAGTGCCATTAGTCGGAAGTGCCCGAGAGGCAATGGAGAGATTGCGATTGCAAGCCTTGTACCATAAAGGAAATGGTACTCCAGTACGGCTGTAGAGTAAAGGGGCTCCAACATTTCAAGTAATTGCTTCTCCATTCCTATCTGCTTGTATATATTTGCTTCCGGGTTTTGGTCTGCTTCTAGCTTTGAGCCGGGACTTTTTCCAATCATATTATGCTCGATCTACAAGTAAGATTTGCTGTAAAACGTTTGACCATGTTAAGCGCAATTGGTACACCAAATTTAAGACAGCACATTGTTAAAATGCGACCATTGCGGATACACATTATGGAACGAGTTTTTGGTTGCCTGCATCCGGTGTCGGCATGATCGCCTGTTCCAATCGGAGGAGGATGCAACATGGGGTTAGGGGGGCGAAAACGCTATTGTATGCAGAGGATCGCAGATGGCGCGCTTCTTCGGGCCGCACTCTTGCAAGTGTAGATCATCAGGCTATGTCACGATTACCGTCGATGGTTGGTTGGTGTAAATAGAGCCGGTGTTTCGTGTGGTATGCGTGCATGCACGAGTACATAGCAATGTCCTTGCTCCTCTCAAAAATGCACCAATCTGTCGTGTCTACACGTATTGAACTCGCCATATATAGCCACTTTGCAAGTGTACATGGAAACTGGATAGCATGCCCATGGAACTATGCTGTATAACCTTATTGTGACACTTATACTTATACCTAGCTGACATGCGAAAGTAAGGCATTGGTAGCAAGGATATCTATTACTCGGACCGCGTCTCAGACACAAACCAATTGACTTACGTAGACGGATCCAACAGGGTACCGTACTTTAAACATGGTGGCAACTTGTTGGATCAAAATGCGCACCAAATTGTCATATTACGTTCGATACACGTCAAAATTGCCCATACTTAAAACCATACGCCAAGCAAAACTCTGAATTGCTGATATGTCGGAAATGTCGCCGACTCTAATTATCTGAGCAGAGACCGATATTCCAAATTATGTTGGCTCATCATAGATCAGGTTTTTGGCCGGCATAGTTGCGGCGCCAAGGACCTTGTACATCCGCGTTACCTGCTCCTGTTTATCCATCGTTCCCCAACTCACGGAGTAAGATGATAATACGAATACCTTGATGAAATGCTTGGTACACATTTGAAACCATCACCAAGGGCATTTCAATTGTTCATGATTTCCTTAATGAGGGGAAGCGACTTCACAATATCAGCAGGCTTTTCATCTTGCAATCCAGTTTGCGTGTCTATTACCATCAAGGCATGGTATTACGAAAATTCGGAGGTATCGATACATTCTTGATAATAAATTCGGGGTATCATCGATACGGTACCCATAATTAATTTGAGGTATTGATACGATGCTAATATTTAATTTGGGGAATCGATACGATATCGATAATTAAGTCAAGGTATTGATACAATGTGATACGACCGTGTTGAAATCTGATACCATGATATGTATCAATATACATCAAGGTTTAAATATCCCTCGGAGGGTTAAAACAAGAGCAGTTTTGTGTTTTCTAACTGATGGTGACAAGCTAGCAACAAATTGAAATAGTAATGCATTCTATATCTCTACAACGTGTTCAAAGTTGTCATCGAGCTAAGCAGTAAGGTGCACTCCTTCGTTCATGCACTTACGATGCCAGATATCGATATATCGATACCTTAAATTAATAAACGGTATTGATACGATGCTGATAATTCATTCGAGGTATCGATCTGATACCGACAAATAATTCGAGGTATTGATACAATACTGACATCCTTAATAATAAAATAAAATGTATCCATACGATACGATATCCATGAAATATCAATTTATCAACACGGCATATCAATATATCAACACCTTGCCTTAATAACCATTGACCCCTTTCCCCTCTGACAATCGCAAAGTGTCTGCTGTTACTTGATGGCAGTATCAAAATGAAACCTGCTTGCATTTTAATAATAACGCGATGTCATATAATGACACGTAAAACAAGAGCTCCAATGATCTGTGATTTGTTTTGTAAGCCAAATATCATTTCGAAAACAAAACAATTCAAGCATGTTACACTTCAAACAAAAATGTTGATGGGTTTCGTTGTGAATGTTAAAAGTTGTTTTTAAAAGATTTGGGGTGGAAACGCAGACGGATGCAAATTCAGAGCGCTCCCCCATCCTCCAAATCACCTTGTGTTTCTCGACATGGAAGAAAGGGCTTACACCTGGAAGCGTGTACAGCAAATCGGTGCGGATGATGTATTTGACGCCTTGTAAGATCTCGCTACCCTCGTGGAGCGGGCTTAAGGGATGGCTGCCTGCACCCCCTCCACGCTCCGCCCTAGGTCTTCCCGAAGAGCCACACACAACCACGAAGTTCGACATTCCCACCAGTCAAGGATACAGTTCGGCATGCTGAACAAGCTTGGTGGCAGTTCAACATGCACACCAATTAAGGATGCAGGTCAGCATGCTCACCTAACAAGGATGCAGTTCGGCATGTTGAGCATACAATTTTGGCGTGCTCACCAAGCAATGGTGTAGTTCGGCATATTGACTAGGCAAGGACACGATTCAGTATGCACACTCGTCAAGGATGTAGTTCGGGATGCTGAGCTATCACGGAGGCAGTTCGACATGCTCACCAAACAAGCATGCAATTCTGTATACACACCAGGTAAGGATGCATTTTGACATATTGATCAAGCAAAGATGCAGTTCCGTATGCTGAACAATCAAGGGTGCATTTTAGCATGCTTACATTCGGCGCGCTGACATGGGAAGAATGAATTTCGGTATGCACACCGGTCAAGAATGCAGCTTGGCATGCCGACCGGCAAGGATGCGTAGCTTTCAAGCGGTAACCGAATCCCAACCGGACCTCGGCCCAGCTAGATGACGTAGGCAGGCGCTCTGCTTCCATGCAAAGAGCCCTAGCGGACTGCCGCTTGCCTCAAGCTAGCTAGCGCATCCACGGGGCATGTCCCGGCACAGGCCTGTCTTGCCTAGCCCCGAGAGGGCAAGTCACAATACAAAACCCTAATTGCAGGCGCTATAGAAACGGGAGGGGTGGGGTATGGATGAGCGGTGGCGATGTTGTATTTACCGTGGTGGAAGCACAACACGGAACCCTGCTTTGCTGCTACGCCTCTTGCCTGCAGGCGCCGTACCAGTGGACAGGTCTAAGGAGCTGCAAACCTCGATCGAGCAGCTCGCACCGATATCCCAGACCGCGACATACAACCCTAAGAGACCACCACTACTCGACGCCTCGTGCTGTTGAAAGGTACACAAAGGACAAGAGTCGCCACAGCGTATTTCTCAGGATGCAAATGAAATTGATGGTGCTATGTCAGCGTGTGGAGTGGTCCTTCTCGCCCTTCCGATCGGTGCAGGCGCTTGCTCACACCGCATGCGGACCCTGCGATCAGTGCATGCACACCAGACCCTCCGATCGATGCGGGCGCTTGCTGTCACAGTATCAAAACCCCGAGCTTTCTGGCATTTGCTGATTGGAGCAAACGAAGAGCTCTCGTGGAGCGGCGTTGAGTATAATACTTAGACCTTAAGCCGTCGTATCAAGGTTGTCATCAAGGATGTAGGTTTTCTCCTACACACCTCGCCGCAACCTTGGACCTTGGACGGGATATAAAAAGTGGTGGCTCCACCTTCGAAGTCCTCGTTTAAATATCTGCAGGCCAGTGAACACCATAACGCTCAATCCCAAAGTGTAAGTCGTGAACCTATCATGTAGCACCCTAAAGTACCACTCATGAACCCTACATTATAGCACCCCAAAATCTCACTATTGAACCCTAATGCGCAGCGTCCTAAAGCATCACTCGTGAACCCTACGGTGTATCATTGGAAAGGGAGGAGACCACTCCAACCCCCATCTCCCCCTCCATTGATCGAGACCGTCTGATATCAAGCCCCCAGGCCTAAAGCCTCCGAGCAGATCTGGTGGGTCTATGCCTGCCTGTGTTATCTCTCTGAGTTGCATTCTGGCGTGAGCCACTCGGTATGTATTTCGCGGGCACTTCATGGAAGCTTCAAATCGTAGCGTCCATCACCCTTCGGGGCGATGTGCACGAGCTCGTAGCTTGCAGCCGCCAAAGTATTTGGCGCATGGTACGTCTAAAAATGAACAACCTTGGATATATCGAGAATCCATCATGTCCATCAGAAGCCAAGGCTGCAGCACGTGGAATGACGGAGCAACTGTGCGGTGTATGCATTTAGAGGCGTTGGATCAGACCCAAGAAGCGCTCGAGCTAATGCTAGAGATCGACGACTACTCATGACTGGCTGAGATCAAAGCTGAATGCGGCACCATAGAATGGAAGCCTCTCCCTTACTTCGAATCCCCCTGCTAGTACACTCAGACAGGTTAGGTGGGTGTTACATGAGGAATGTGAGTTGCGACCAGCGATCCCTGGCCGCTCCCACAGCAAAGCACCACATCAGCATCATGCAGCCTCCCTTGAATCACAGGTCACACAAACCCTAGGCAAAATCAGCTCCCCGCGCCCCCCCGACCCCATAGGTTGTATAATCCTTAACCCTATCTGACTATAATCCTAAACCGTAGTCCTACCAAGAAGAGATCTTCAATGGTCCTGGCGATGATTGGTCGGTGTTTACATAGTGTGGGGATGATTCATCCCCAACATGAACGCACCGGTAGGCATCAAACTCAAGCTGTCCGTCGACCACTCCGCTCCCAGGCCAAGAACCGTCGGTGTGGGCTCGAAATATATCCTGTAAGCAACTCGCCCTCTCCTCACTCCCCTCACAGCCTTACTCCAAAACTCCTCCATTCAGCATTGAGGGGTTTGAGGTTTTGGAATTACCGTATGTAGAAAGAAAGTGCGACAACAAGTGAACTTCGAAATATTGAAAGCTTTACTTATTGTTTGTCCAAGCGCTCAACTGGCGTGCAGTTCAGCGAATCAAGATGCCGCAATGGCAGATTTGGCGACTTCTCACACATCGTCTACTGCACTTCATATTTGCAGACTTTCGCGATCTCTACTCCTAAGTGACACTACTGTAGAAAACTCTCCAGTTGGAGAGTTCTGATCAGTTGAGCTGTGTCGTTGCTGTTCTGTATTGATCTTAAGTTCCAGATCTGCCCTACAGTGCATGACCCCTTCCTAACCATTTAATCAACACTTTACATAGGGTTTCTTAGGGTTTCTATAGGGTTTAAGCTACTGAGTGCATTACTAGTTCTAGACAGGTACTCTGTACGGTATTTGGATCAGCATAGCATGCTAAATCCAGCATGCGGGGTGTGCCGGTCGAAATATGTTCAGCAAGTTTCCCACTCTCCTTAATGCCCCCACACCCGTGCCCCATCCCCTCCGCGTATGGAACATGGTGGAAATGGGCCGCCAATCGATTCCCCCCCCCTCCCCCGGTAGGAGACAAGATGAAAAACAACCGCAAACGGATCCCCCCTTCCCCCTTTACGGGACAAGATGGCAATGGGCCGCAAACCTGAGGTCCGTACTTGTAAAGCCTGCAGCGTGCTGGCCCCACACAGAAGGATGGGAAGGGAAGTGGGGGAGGAGGGGCAGTGGAGAAGCAAACACACTCGGGACAACGAAGTCAGGGGCACAGTGAGAGAGCCGAACAAAGTTCATAAGATCGAGGCATTCTATTGGTCGCAGCACGGTTGCTATCCTATTGGTCCTATTCCTGATCCATCCTGTTGGTGATCGCCATATTTTGTGTATGAAGCGAAGTGGGGACAATTGTTGGAAGCAAGCGCAGAAGGACAAAGCGGAGAACGGAGAGGCAGCCCAAGGGGATGTGAGTCTTATGCACCATTCAGGCCGACTACTTGTCCCCCCGCCACCTGACACCCAGACATCACGGTGCCGGTCAGTACTCGACATGCTGTCGGATGTGCCATGTTAGCAAATGTATGTATGTGCACTCAACACCTTCGTTGCCTACCTCCTGCGGCAGCAGGCGTCGGCATCGGTTGAAGATCGGATGCAGGATGCTTTCGTCCATGATCCAAACGCAGTTCTCGTTATGCCGGATATCCCTGGAAGGTGCACAGAAGCAGCAAGACTGCTACGAGTCTGAAACGATCCGACTGTTCAAGTGCTTTCTGCAGGAACAACACGGCACAAGCCACGTGGCGTACCGCAGAGAATCCATACCGACCACGCTGTCCCCCACAGGATCAACAGGTCAGCAGCCAGGTGGCACACAGCAGAAGTCCCCGAGTGCATACTTACTACTCTGTGCCACTCTGTGGATACTTTTGCAGGCAGATCAGTATCCTCGCATATGTTCAGAATAGTCCATCCGACGATGCTCACGTTACAACCGCAGGCACCGTCCATGGTTGGATGCTTGTGGTGATTTTTAGATGCACCATGGCATGTTAGCGTTTGTGTTGCCGGCAGCGCCGAGGAGATCGAACACCGACCAACCATATCAAAAAACATGTACATAGCCCGCGCACTTGTCATCAATCATCGAGACTTCCTCACACCCCCGACTATTGAGGTCCAAGTCCAACTCTCGATCAGATGATTCCAAAAGAGCCAAGACAAGTGTTTCTGTGCCTCACGCCACGCCGGCGGCCCCTGGGGGTGGAGGTTCGGCCTCCAGGTATGCAGGTTTGGCCCCCGGGCGCACCGGAACTTCAGTGTGCCGACCGCAAACCCGCTCATACCCGACGCTCTCGTGAAACACCCAAAAAGCATCCTTGGGGTAGTTTATGCCGGTCACCAGGGAAGTGGAAAGCGCCATGGCGCAGAGTTTCATGCAAGTGGAAAGCGCCATGGTCTCATGGGAGCGGCATACCTGCACAGAGTCTCCGGGGAAAGGGGAGGGGGCACCTTCCAAGGGATACGGGGGCATCCGTTGTGTACCCCATGGCCTCGCTCAAGCTGTGCATTCATTCAACGAGCACCCCCACGAGCGCACCGGTGGCTCATGTCACACTGCCAGTCACAAAGACAAGTTGCGCTGCACGCCGTCTGCACGATGCGGTGAGGTAGGCACGCAGGGAAGCATCTCTGAACCGGGTAGAAGGTAGACCAAGGTGAGTGGTCTCACCTCAGAATCTGCTCGCACTCATCAGATGTGAGGACGTTAGATAGATGAAATGCCCCCGGGATATCAGGGCAGTCGAAGCGCTTCACTTGGTCGCCAGCCTCCTCCTCCTGCAGTGCCCCCGAAATATCAGCAGTCGATGCGCTCCGCTTTACCGCCAGCCTCCTCCTGCGATGCCCCCGGAATATCAGGGCAGTCGATGCGGTCTACTTTACCACGAGCCTCCTCCAGCAACGCCCCCAGAATATCAGGGCAGTCGATTCACCCCGTTTTACCGCCTCCCTAGCCCAACCAATCCAATGCCCTTGCTCCGACGAGCTCGCGCGTGGGTCGCAGCAAAGGAACGCGAGACTATGGCAATGGCGTGATCCCAAGTGTACGCTCACGCGCTGCAAGGGTGCTCAACAGATAGAGGTGAAGACAACATATGAGGCGTGAGACACGTTTCCGGTGTGAGTATCAGACCAAGGGTGGCAAGGTCCATACGGCGTTCAGAAGCCCATCGTTATTCCCGCCAGGGACAGCTTCAGGGTGCTACACTGACCCACGAGGAAAGCTGAAATTGTGCTGGTTCAACCCGCGAGGAGGTACCGTGACACTAAATGGCCAAGTGTACCGTTGTGCGTACCCTCGTGGAGAACACCACGGTGTTCGGGGTAGCAGTGAATATTGGCAGGTTGTCCCTTTGCTGACCGCTCTCTCTGGTCAGCACCTGTAGCACGCGCAAACCGTAAACTGCTTAGAAGCTGCAGCTCGCGCTCGAGCCTCGAAAGGCGCCTCAAGGGTCCAAAGGCCTGAAGAAAAAAAAGGGGCAAATAGACTGTCGGTATCCGTTACGGTGAGAAGGGAGTACAAGGCGCGGAACACGATGCGAGGGTGTATGGTGTTGTTGCTTCAGTTTGTGTGATACAAGAGTGTGTATGGGGATGTTGCTTCTATGAATACCGACAGAGAAGCTGCGAGACTCGACCCTGATTCTATCTGAGCAAAAGAGTGTAGAATCCTTGAGCGTATGTGAAAGGCGTCCGGACTGTCGACGCGTTATACAAATTTAAAATCACGGGCGCAGTTCATCTCTCGGCAATTTTTGCCTAAGTTGGCCATACATGCAGAATGATCAGCTGCTATAGCACCTCATAATCGCGTCCCTGCTGATAACGCGAACTCGCTTTGACCGCCTCCTGTGTGACCACCTTTCTCGAGAACAGCTGCGAGGCGTGATGAGCCGGCGCCTGCCAAAGCGTCCTCGAGCATATTTTCATGGACATCGGCTTAGCACGAGTTTTCACAACGTGATCCCCGTAAAGGATCTTCTTTTGTAACAGCCAGAATCTCCTCGTCTGTAAGGCATTCGTCTTTGAATTCTCTTGACCCTGACGTGAGATGATACCGATACCGTCTCAGGTGCAAGCTCGAAGCTATACTGTAGTATTATAATCTTAACTCTAAGTCTATGACGTTCGGGTTTTTGGCAGCCTTGGTACCATTCACGCGTGACACCGAGGCCCTCAGATGTGCCCTCGAATTC
>LGRX02019301.1:0-16221 GCA_001247695.2 Cymbomonas tetramitiformis | reverse complement strand
TGCAAGTGAATTGTTCATAATATGTTGACATCACATAAAAGCATTCTGATAAAAACCCTATATATTCACATGAGTTGTCATCACTACAATGACATGGGTTTTAGAATCGTCGAAATGAGTATAACTCCGATGAATTCATTAGTACAGAATAAGCTGTTGGGATTATTCCTCCGGCTGGATTGCAATCATTCACAATCCCTGTACATCCCGGTGACAAAATATTACACTGGACTGATCACCACATTAGGTATAATCAGTGATGTATAAGTCACCAGAGAAAGCATTGCAATCAGCACAATGCTGTCTAGACTCACAAAGATGAGTAACATATATTCTCATATGTAATAAACAGAGGCACAATGTGACCTACGCTAAAATCGCGTATGCTCGGGCACTGTATTGTGACCTGCGCTAAGATCGTGTATGCATGGACACAACATGACTCGTGCCAATGACGTGGACATATTTTTTGCCACGACATCACATCTGAAATCAATAAATCACTCAGAGTAAAGGTGTTGACATCAGTATAGCACCATTATACATATAGTCATGAGGATTTTAAGGAAGACACAGTCTCTCCGATATTGACAAACATGGTACACATATTACCATGCTCTCTGATCATATATTTGATATCCCACAGCATATAATGATGGTAATAGCAAACCACTTCGCTGGAGGGTAGTGTTGTATATATATAGCACATGCTTGGGCACTATATGACCCACGCTGATGACGTGAATTCGGGCTGCATCCCAACGACTGCAATGCACCTTCGGTGCAATGGGCTGCATCCCGAGAACTGCTATCCAGCTTCATAGTAAGCTATCACGTCATCACATAGAGGTCGGACCTCTGTTGTATTTGAACGGCGCTTGACAACCGCCTAGCAATACATTTCCTTGAGGGGGGAAGATGATAAGCTAGAAATACAACTAAAAACCAAATAAATAATAAATAATAAAGACAAATAATAAAACAAGTAAGTTGCATCATTGTTTTTGTTTTGGTAAGCCTGACTATATACAGTCAAACCATGCAGAACTCCATGAAAGTTGACACATACATCAGCCATGACATTCATATGAGCTTGATTTTGAAGACTTAGACATTGTATACATCTGGTCTAGCATGTATCCAGACTAGAATTGTATACTGACACGGTGCAAGCACTATAGCCTCTGCCACCGATGATCATTGAAAAGGGCAACCATTCTTGATACTTCATACATATCATCTGATTGGATCATTAAAGGTGTCAAGATTACTCAATGCAATATGCAGGCCACGGCCTGAGTACAACACCTAGAAAGGTCAAAGCCACTGAGCTGACCGATGCAGCATAAATGCTAGCTGCCTTGAAGGCTATACAATAAGCCTACTGCCCTTATGTCTTGATATGTATCCGTGTATTTGCATCTCTTTGAGGTAATTATGCCTGCTGAATGAGCCATGCCAACCATCTTGTCTTCATTGATCATTACATATCTGATCATATCGCCATTGAGCAATGCCTATTCTGTGAGATTATATATCACGAGGCATTTCATTAGTGCACATTAAACAATTGAAGTGCAACAAAGATCATCAGCTCTACATCATACCAAAAGGTTGAGTTGTTGTCAATTGATTTTTTCAGACACCATTTCTCAGAGGTCTATTCATCATGAAAGACAGAGTCTGTGCAATCATGGCTATTCAGCCTCCGACATAGCTGACATAGCTATTTAGCTTATGACCCAACCGTTGTTAAGCAGCCTCCACGCTATATGGCTGAAAAATGGCAAGCAATCTCTTCGGTCATTCTTGGGCATAGAGCAATCAAGCACAGCCAATCCAGGATGTTTATCCCAAAATTCTCCAAGAGTTATTCATGTTTTTCAGTGTCATATGAAAATAGCTAATATACCGCCCTATGATGGGAGTCATCTCCTTCAGCGAGGGGAAGTGGTTATGCTGTAAAGTTGACCAATCTGATCATCATAAAAGTGACAGATTTGAGAAAATCGATTGAAACTTGTATTGAAAATAACTATTCCTTACAATAAGGTATTGCACCTAAGGGAATAAGGGTTTCATCGTCTGAAATATGAAAAGACTTTTACATTGACTCTAGTTCCTGAATCCAGAATCGCATAGAAAAAATGTTCTATCCTGTGCATATAGAAAGCACATTAGATTCAGATTCTGAGCATACAAATGGACTTGAATGCACTCGGGTTTGTACTAAGTTGCAATTGTCCAAAGTTTTTATTCTGACATCACTATTTATTTGTGGAATAACATACAATGGTATAAACCATCCACATATAGATTGACACCATATTTGTAATTTCATAACATTTTGGCACATAAGACAAGCATGCTTCATTGGGGAATAAAGACTCTTTGAAAGCTCATTCGGGAATGTTTAGAAATTTGTTGCCTTATCCATTAGGCCACGAAGTCTTGGAAAACCCGCAATCTGCATACGGTCTCCAAGCACAGTTCATCCTCATTCTGGAAAGTGACAGAAATTGTATAGTCATAAAACAAGTCTCTGAATAGTGTTTGCCCAAAATAAAATGGGCACCATTGAGATAAGTGATCATGTGCTGAAGAATATACACATATCACTAGGCAATGCCATGTTCTATTCATAATGAAATGATATGTCAGCCATCCATCAACTACGAAAATACAACTCGTAGTAAGTTGTTGTCATTACGGACACTTCTTGATTGACTCTCCATTAGCTTCGATACCAAAGTTAACTTCGGTACTGATTTCTTTGTTCATCATGACAATCATTATCCAGAACCATTGTCTAAGTTGGGTACACTATAGTGACCCTGAACTGACAAAGTATGTGGGCTGCAACCCAACAACTGCATTTGACATCATCCGGCATTTGCCACATTCAAAATCGTCAGGCATATTACCAATATGACGTAGAGAGAATCAATGTTCAGATTGACATTGTTACCTCTAAAGCATTCGATGAGTAATCTCAGTCTGATTCTCTATCAAACCATTTTTCACATAACATAATGATTGAATAACATCCTCCATCACCATCTGATTGGTTTGATACATCTCTTTTTACGAGGGGGAGGGAGAGTATAGATTCATTCATTTTTCATACAGCTGCCACAAATTGATTTACATCATTGTGATTTTGCTTGGAAGATTAAAAATCTTATCAAAAGTTCCAGCATCTGTGTATAGCAGCCATAAAGTTGATGACACGGTATATCATGCCAATTGAAACATCAAATGAAGTCTTATTTGACTTATTGACACATAAAGTTCATTATGAAGAAATCATAGATGCATATTTCTCCGGCTCTATCATATTATATGAAGGGCACTAACACTGGAGAACGGTGGTTTTTCAAATGTGAATAAGCTATATTGTAAGCTTACGACCATCACTTTGACGTCAACAGCCTGAGATGCTGATTGTCGAAATTCAAGAGTCGAAAGATTCGATGAATCAACCTTGATACATGTGTTTTGATTGATAAATTGTTGATCCGTGGTTTCTCCCCAAATCTAGAGAAGCTGGCACACAAGTTGTTGCCAATGTCTTAAGGAAAGCATCTGAGCAAAGGATTGCCAGTTGTGCCATCAGGCATCGAATTCCATAAACAGCAAAGCCGAGTGAGTAAATCCGCCACTCTAGCTATTTGCCCGTCATTCCTTCCAGGTTCATGACAAGAGACAATTCATCAAAGTCATACACCAATGCATAAGTCACATGCATGGTTGCACAGTTTGTATCCTAATGCCATTCCATCAAGGTTAAGCATCTTGACAGTAACACTGGCCAACCAAAAGCCTTCCTGTCTTCGGATATCTTGAGCATTCTCATTTCCAGCTCCATTATGGACTAGGAAGCATCATGACCGTGCCTCGCCAGGACGCTAATCCTCAAAGCCGCACACTTGAGGCGAGCCTTATGAGACAGTGACCTTTGGCTTGTGGGGCGTCAACCCCTTATCAAATCCTGAACACTTGTTAACACCTGGATAAATTTATCATGATGCAACTTAAGTGGGATTATAAGTTCCACATAATCATATTGTCTACGTATGACGACTGTCATAATAATATATGACTCGACCGACTGTCATAATAATATATGACTCGAACGACTGTCATAATAATATATGACACGACCGACATGACATGACATGACATGGTATGACATGTCTGACAGGTATGACACGTATGACATGTATGACACATATGTCATCGGTCATGACCCTGACACAAATAGCCTTACGCCTACGGTTTAATGTCATGTTTGCGAAGTTTTGAAGGTTGCCTTACCCCACCACAACATATCCAAGTGTCACACAAAAGTTGGTTCTTGAATTTTTTTTTATTTTTTGAGGATCACATCGCACCTACGGGGGGTCTAAAAACGATTTTCGCTTAGGGTTCATTAACTTACTTAAACTGTTTATATATCAGTTATATGTAGGACACACTAAGGTAACTTGATGTCGAGGAATCCAATGGTAATGACCGTTTTTGCCGATTCGCAGTATATTGGTCAAAACAATGTGTGAAAGTCAGGGTACCCAATGCCAGTACTATCGTACGACAATGGTTATTTGCATGCTGCGTAAATGAGGCTTCGGAACAACATTTATCAAGCGCAAGGCACCCTATAATGTTGAAAACATGCATAATATATGTATTTGCTATGATATATATGTTGGTGATGCCATATCATGCTGTGCACCACACGCGCTTAGGGTTCTGGTCAGAAACCCTATGTTCACACTCTCAATAGGTGTTTGTTCCAGAGAACACTTCAAATATCAGGTTTAATAATACGTGTCCTCTCCTAAACACTTTGAAAATACGGGGAACCCCTCTTTGGTTATGGGGCAAAACAGGAAACCAAGTGTTCCGTTTTCCAAAGGGTGCAAGCAACATTCAAGCACAAGCTACGGAGCGCAATGGTGCTGATACAGACGTCGAACCGGTGGAATAAAGTCCTGACAAAACACGACCACAAACTACGGCACGTTCCCTTCAAAGCCTTCGAGTTCAATATGCCTCGGTTGAGCGGGCAAGGGGTAATCAGGTGGAGAACAAAAAACCGCCCGCGCGATGTTCCTAGTCACAGGAGGGCTTTCATCGCACGGGCGGTATCAGCTTCAGTGAATTTATAGTGAATTTATATTAGATCTTACAATTTCGACTACACAAAAAACCGCCCGCGCGATGTTCCTAGTCACAGGAGGGCTTTCATCGCGCGGGCGGTATCAGCTTCAGTGAATTTATAGTGAATTTATATTAGATCTTACAATTTCGACTACACAAAAAACCGCCCGTGCGATGATCCTAGTCACAGGAGGGCTTTCATCGCGCGGGCGGTATCAGCTTCAGTGAATTCATAGTGAATTTATATTAGATCTTACAATTTCGACTACACAAAAAACCGCCCGCGCGATGTTCCTAGTCACAGGAGGGCTTTCATCGCGCGGGCGGTATCAGCTTCAGTGAATTTATAGTGAATTTATATTAGATCTTACAATTTCGACTACACAAAAAACCGCCCGTGCGATGTTCCTAGTCACAGGAGGGCTTTCATCGCACGGGCGATTTGACATCGGTAGAATGTAACTTTTCACATTGTGCACCATGTGCAAAGGCAGATTGCATGCTGGGGAAGGCAGGTTGCATGGTGCCGCATGGTGCCGAGAGCAGGTTGCATGCTGGGGAATAGTTTTCAGAAGCATGTGAAAAATATTCTATTGCTTCTAAAAACTATTCCTACTTATTATATATCAGAAACCCTTTGCCTTGCCCTTTACCGCTGCACGCGACCGGCAAGCATCTTTGAAACTTCCGAGTTTCAAAGATGCGTTTTGTATTTTGGGTGCACCCTAAAATTACAAAACAGCCGAGCGCTTCCCGTTTGTGCGGATATTCACATTTATTCCATGGCATATTTCATATGAAATATACACATAAGCACGAAGGCATCGGCCACGCATCTTTGAAACTAACGAGTTTCAAAGATGCGTTTTTGTCATTTGGGTGCGCATACCCAAATAACAAATCAGCCGAGCGCTTCCCGTTGGCGTGGGGTATCCAACGCTTTAATGTTGAATATTCATTATAATATGAGTTAGCATGCGAGGTTGCGAAGGCATCGGGACAGAATCTACGAAACTGTCCTATGCCTTTGCCTTTGGGTTTGGGTTCGAACGTACCCAAACCCAAAGATGCCAAACAGCCGAGGGCTTCCCGTGCGTCCTAGCGCACGAAACTTGGCACAAATACTTCCAAGATACATATCTTTAAGTTACCCGAAGCTCAAGGCTTCAAGTTACTTGTGCGCCCAACGCGCATTTTATTTCTAAGGCAGATGTTTTGGGTTTGGGTTCGAACGTGACACCCAAACCCAAAGATGCCAAACAGCCGAGGGCTTCCCGTGCGTCCTAGAGCACGAAACTTGGCACGAATACTGCCAAGATACATATCTTTAAGTTACCAGAAGCTCAAGGCTTCAAGTTACTTGTGCGCGAAACGCGCAATTTATTTCTAAGGCAGATATATTGGGTTCGGGTTTGGGTTCGAACCCAAACCCAAAGATGCCAAAAAGCCGAGGGCTTCCCGTGCGTCCTAGCGCACGAAACTTGGCACAAATGCTTAAGAGATACATATGTTTAAGTTACCTCAAGATACATATGTTTAAGTTACCTGAAGCTCAAGGCTTCAAGTTACTTGTGCGCGAAACGCGCAATTTATTTCTAAGGCAGATATATTGGGTTCGGGTTTGGGTTCGAACCCAAACCCAAAGATGCCAAACAGCCGAGGGCTTCCCGTGCGTCCTAGAGCAAGAATCTTGGCACAAATACTTCCAAGATACATATCTTTAAGTTACCTGAAGCTTAAGGCTTCAAGTTACTTGTGCGCGAAACGCACAATTTATTTCTAAGGCAGATGTTTTGGGTTTGGGTTTGGGTTCGAACGTGACACCCACACCCAAAGATGCCAAACAGCCGAGGGCTTACCGTGGGTCCTAGAGCGCGAATCTTGGCACAAATACTGATAAGATACATATCTTTTAGTCACTTGAAGCTCAAGGCTTCAAGTTACTTGTGCGCGAAACGCGCAATTTATTTCTAAGGCAGATATATTGGGTTCGGGTTTGGGTTCGAACCCAATGAAACCCAAAGATGCCAAACAGCCGAGGGCTTCCCGTGCGTCCTAGAGCACGAAACTTGGCACAAATACTGCCAAGAGATATATCTTTGAGTTACCTGAAGATCAAGGCTTCAAGATACTTGTGCGCCCAACGCGCAATTTATTTCTAAGGCAGATTTATTGGGTTTGGGTTTGGGTTCGAACACAAACCCAAACCCAAAGATGCCAAGCAACCGAGGGTTTCCCCTGCGTGTGCATGTGTATTAATTCATATGAAATATTCCATGAAATAAATGTGAATATCCCGCACAAACGGGAAGCGCTCGGCCGTTTTGTAAAATTAGGGTGCACCCAAAATACAAAACGCATCTTTGAAACTCGGAAGTTTCAAAGATGCTTGCCGGTCGCGGGCAGCGGTAAAAGGCAAGGCAAAGCGTTTAGGATATAGAAGAACTAGGAATAGTTTTCAGAAGCACTAGAATACTTTTCATATGCTTCTGAAAACTATTCCCACTGCCGCTAACCCTTTGCCTTTCCCTTTGCCTTTGACCTTCCGTTCGCAGTTTTACCATCGCATGTGCACCCTAACCCCAGGGAGCGGTGGCACCTCGGATCCGGCGAAGAGACGATGCTGCGATGATGACGACCTGTCTCAGGTCTGATGACATCTCGATCGCGCGGAATCAGTTCCCACTTCGTGTCCAATATCGTCCATGATCATCCATTATGCATTTTCCGACGCGGGGGTATGCGACGGCTCTTACACCGATGTCGTGGCAAAGGAAGATCGCACGACGAACGCCTTCACGAATAGGACTAATATTGTTGGATCTCAACGATAGCGCGTACGTCAAACATTCTTGCCATGTGTTGCCATACGCGTCTCTGCTGCGCGACCGTTTAACGCGTTGATGCGGTTTGGTGGTGTAGGACACAAAACCGGCATGATCTTCAGGTAAAGGATCGATAGAATTTCCATCGCAGTGAGCCTCAGCATAATCCTGCACCATATACGCGATATGCGCTTTGAGCTGAGCTCCATTTTTTGGCTGGTAAAGGCCTCCTTCAACAACGATGGGCTGCACAACTCGTTGTAATTCTGTCTTGATATCGTCAGGACAGTCAACAAGAGCGATAGACGCGTTAACGATTTTTTTCAAAGGTGAGGCGTTTGTGATTTTAATTGTCAACGCGTGAGCCAGCATGCGCATGTATGAAGGCACAGAGGAATGATCAGCATCAATTCCGGACATCCTGAAATGAGCTGATGCCTGAGTTTGAGATGTTGAGAGGTGGGTGTTCCAGAGAAGCTGTCTGGAATTATGATGAAGAAATGAGCATTTCCAACCTTTTATAGTGTTCTCATCACTCAAGAACCAAATCGTACTGTTCGATCGACAAATCAAGAATCACCAATGTCGAGACGACACGTCACAGCATGTTATCCAAAAACATACTGCACAGATAAGACGTCTCCGTCTTTTTTTGGGTGCAGCAGTCCCACAAGGCAGTGCTAGTAAGAATACGGAATAACAACCTCTTATAGTGTTATCATCGACCAATAACCCAATCAGTCTGTTCGATCGACAAATTAAAGAAAGCCAATGTCGAGGCGGCATGTCACATCATGCTATCCAAAGACATACTGCACAGATAAGACGTCTCCGTCTTTTTCTGGGTGCAGCAGTCCCACAAAGCGGTGCCAGTAAGAGTACTGAATAACATACATCCGCATAACGCATATACTATAGGCGCAACGCACAGTAAGACGTCAACAACTTCAATCAAATCCAACCGTAGACGATAAGATCCAATACAGAAGTCCGTCGACTACGAAGCCCCACAACATATGTATGGTAGCAGAAGCTACATACGTATATATATATATATATATATACATATTCGTACATAACTTGGTTTTTTATATACAAGCTTCCAAACTCGTTTTAGCATCGAATCGATCTTGAACAATACATTTGGTTTTTTCTATCCTCAAAAATTCGTTTTCTTCTTCATGTCTTGCAAGAAAATTCCTTTTGAGGGCCTAACTTTGGAAATGGCATTGGAAAGAGTTAGGCAACGATTAGACTCATCAACCTCACCGGACGAGAAGGAGAATCTACGCAAATTTCTAACAAATTTAGAGATAGAGTATGGATCTATGCAAGAAGGTAGAGCATGGCGTCTGGGATGTTTCGATGGATTGGTACTGACTAAAGACAGTCGCGTTACTGAAGGCTTAATTAGAGAGCGCGAAAAGAAATACAACGAATGGATGAAGAAGGATGGACGCTATATGAACAACAGAGATATGCGAGGTGCTCATGAGCAGCTCATGTTCATTCACGGTTGGAAAGATCTCCTTGGTGTAAAAGATGTTTGGTATGATAAAATCTTGCGTTTGTGGCAGTGAAGAACAATCATTTTTTTATTTAACAGTTACGCGTCGTTGTTGAAGGCGATCAGTGAATACTAACAAGTCTTCAAAAATAGAAAGCGGTCGCCGTTTATATCACTTCAACCGTGAAAGCGTTGCGACCTATATGATTACATACAAATCTCGACTTTTTTGTTTTGCTACCAACATATATATATATATATATAGATGTATGCATACATCATGGTCGTTAGTAACATACGTTCCATCGACATTATTTGTACGCGACGGTAAAAGCAGATGATCCGCAACTCGCAGGTATGTGGTGGTGGCTGCCCTTGAATAATTCCTAAAACGCGAGAACGCCGCAAGTTCGTGCGATATAGGAACCGTATAGAGGACAGCTGCCCCCATTCCCTGCAGTTGTGCACATGCCTATCATTTCACGTACACAATGAAAGCCGTGCATGCTTTGCCCGTGCAATGCCCTCGCAGGTGTGTGATGGTGGCTGCCCTTGAATAATTCCTAAAACGCGAGAACGCCGCAAGTTCGTGCGATATAGGAACCAAACCGAGGACGGCTGCCCCCATTCCCTGCAGTTGTGCACATGCCTATCATTTCACGTAGACAATGAAAACCGTGCATACTTTGCCCGTGCAATGCCCTCGCAGGTGTGTGATGGTGGCTGCCCTTGAATAATTCCTAAAACGCGAGAACGCCGCAAGTTCGTGCGATATATGAACCATACCGAGGACAGCTCGGATACCATCATCACGCGCGCGAGGGTGGGAGTGCCCCATGCGCAGATACCATCATCACGCGCGCGAGGGCGGGAGTGCCCCACGCGCGGATATCACCATCACGCGCGCGAGGGCGGGAGTGCCCCATGCGCAGATACCACCATCACGCGCGCGAGGGCGGGAGTGCCCCACGCGCGGATACCACCATCACGCGCGCGAGGGCGGGAGTGCCCCACCCGCGGATACCACCATCACGCGCGCGAGGGCGGGAGTGCCCCACGCGCGGATACCACCACGCAGCACTAGAGGAGCTTTGAAGGGTGCTTGGCTGAAATGAATTTGACGGACGTTGAACTCTTATAATAAAGCTATGGGATATTCCGCCGCAGGCGCCGAAATGTTGGCATTTCTCATGTGGTTTGAGCAATTTTCAGTGGTAATCGGTTGCGATTAGGGCTGAGTACCCGCACCCCCCACTCTGCTTTCGTGGCAGTTTTCAAGCGGCACTTGTTGTTACTCACGATATCAGAATTAGGCAGATTTTTCGAGCGGTCGCTAGCGCGGGGCTTTTTTTCTCCCCCCACCCCTAGCAGCATCACTTACCAGTAGACCCCCCCCAAGCAGCATTGTTTTGGTCTGGGGGAAGACTTCCTAGCAAAGACAAGCTTTTGGTCCATGGGGGTAGACCCCCTAGCAAAGACGTTTCTGCCTCCAAGACCCCCCCTAGCAAAGATGTTTTTCGTCTGGGGGTAGACCCGCCCCCTCCCCTAGCAGCACGTTTGGTATGGGGTAGACTCCCTAGCAACAACGATCCGGGGCTAGGGGGTAGAACTTCCTAGCAACAACGTATTTCGGGGCTAGGGGTAGACCCCCTAGCGACACGCGGTGCACTTATCTTGGCCCTGCAGAGCTGGGGCCGTCCGCCCGCCCTAATGAAGGAAGATGCAAACCGCCTGGAGAGAAACGAACTCAATGGCTATAGATAAGCAACCAGCCATGCAAACCTATCATTCCTCAATTGCACCCCCTGGCACCCCATGGCAGAGGCTCAAGATCAGCAGCAGGTCCATGACTCTCCAGCACATGAATTGTTGATGCACTTATCCTACTCTCACACTTGTCCCCAAAATGGCCCAGACACATGTGCAATCAAGGGCAAGCTCTCCTATACTAGAGCCGAGATGCTTGTCCTGAAATCGGTGTGGGCATTCATGTGGCTTGCCCTAACATCTACATATATAACGCGTTGTCCAATTGGGAATGATTGTGTTCCTGGCTTAATTCAATTTATCAACACTCACATTCACAAGGACTGAGTAAAGATCGCTCTCTCTAAGATTTGGAGGCAGTAGTGCTCTAATACTGCATGGAGCCAGATTCGGTTGTGAAGTGCAACTACCTCATGCCCGAAGTGAACCATGTGGTTACCAACGAGTGGCTCCGCACCCCTGAATTTTCTTTCTGTATGATCTGGGCGAGATACGGTAGTGTAAAAGCCATCCAAACACGATATATTCCAAGCTTGGAGGAGTGAGGAAGCTATTTTGTTGAAGATTTGCACACTGTGTTGGCTAGTGAAGAAGTATTGGAGGCTTTTAGGCCATTGAAAGCCCCAATTTCCCCATCTACTCCAAGCAGCATAAGTTGTTATGAACATGTTCAAGCCATGGGGGTTCGTCTCTTTCACCAGTTGTGTCAAACGTTGCAGTAGTTCTTTGTAGTTGGCAATGCAGTCAATATCTCCGGTAATATAATTCGTAAGCCTCCATGCTCTCCAAAGTGCACCACAGTACTTGTCGAGTTCGTGCAGCCCTATATTATAGAGAACCGCAATCTCTGAATCGGCGTCTGAAACCACTTTTTGAAGCTGACTGGAAACTTTCGGAAAAACCAGGGCAAGTCCACCGCTTGTGTCGATATAGGCCGTTTTCCATGTAGAGCCATGTATTCGGTGTGCGAAACTATTTTGTTGATTTCTCATGTTTGAGTCCCCCACAAATATGAGTGTTAGGTTCGGGGTACAAGTGTCTAGTGCAGGAATAGAAGTAGTTTCGTGTGCTGGAGAGGTGCCACATGTCGGAGCACAGTCCCAATGAAGTAAAGTGCAATTATGTGGTTGCCAGTGAAACAACAAACTTTCCACTGCTAAAGATGCGTCACAACTTTCTGAGAGGTTCTCTGCACGCCATACACACCGCGAGTCCTTATTGGCAGAGATTTGTAAGGGCAATTTCTGCGGTATACTCCTTATGACACGCCACCTCCCATCCTGGTGCTCAAATCCGTCAGAAGGGTCTAGGAGGCGACACATCTTTGGCGACACTAAGGTTTCACGTGGCTGCAGTGAATAGCTTCTCGCCTCAACCCAAAATGGAGCTCCATGTATGAGATAACCTTCGTAAGAACTGGCAAACGCATCGGCTTTCTCCTTTTCGCCGGTGCGCAAAAGGTCAGGAATGTAGGGAAAGTCTAGGACGATCTCCATAGAATAGAAACCAGGATCAAAGAGGAGTACTGAGAGCACATACGTTCCATTTCCCAGGTCATCGACTTGCCCACGGTATATGGAGGGGCCCAGAATCCTGACTGTAAACAAAGCACCACCCTTACTGCACTCAGGAAGTGCACAGGTAAGCGTGAAAAGTTTTGTGCGGCCCACCCAAACTTGATGGATAACGTCGCCATATCCTGGTTGAAAGTAGCAAATGAGAAACGACAGCATGTATTAGCGATGCCAAGTTTCAAGCACTGGAACCTGTAGGGTGCTCAAAATTGGTGATCTGCATGGCACTTAAGGAGTTCCTTTGAAGTACTACGCTTATATTTCCAGGCATGCAAAGCGTGAGCTGTATTAGCAGGTAGAGAGGAATCAGAAGTTGTGCGACAGTTTTAGCCAATAGAACTATAAGAAGGAGGCATCACCTAGGCTAAAGCTTTTGTTATTTTCTTGTGCCTTACCTTCAGGAAAAACGGAATCGGATAACACTATCTTCCCAGCAATAGATTCTTCAAAGGGGTGTGGACGGGTCCATCCAGTATATCCAGGTAACTTGTTTGCGCGGATCGACATAGACATATGAGGCACCTTACTGGATTTCCACATTTGAAATGGACAACCTTCGGGCTGTGGCCTGGGGCTCTGGGTCAAGCTGGGGCACGTTGGCTTTGGGCAGCTGAACTTATCTGACCAACTTGCGGTCGTTCGATTGCCCTTGGTCATTCCGGTGGATTCATCAAGCTTAGTTGAGCAGCTGCAAGTGACCACAAAAAGCGCCCCTTACTCTTCACTAATAAGATGAGGATGTTGAAGAGTGCAAAAAGAAGCATAAACATAAAGCCACAAATCAAGCGAGGACGCTGGTGGTACCTAAAACACTGTATGTGGCTCTCAAGTCTATCAGTACCAGGCAGTGATATAGCTAGGTGTGAGAGGCGCGGAAAGTTTTGGGCGTAGCGCAGATAAGTAGAAGCGTGTAGCTCAACAGTACACTCTATCTAGTGAAAGCTGTAAGCTGCGGTGTCGTGTGAAAAAGTTTCTACACCATATTCTTACCTGGCGTTCAGTCCTTTCAGACCAACCAACGCATACGCCATTCTACTTGTCAATTCTAATAGTGTCGTCTCCGCTGCGCCAACAAGTTTAAGAGCTTGGACAACTTGAGGTTTAAGGCCTTCAGGAGAGCATACTCCCGAATCTTGCACAGCAATCATCACGACGGCACCAGCTGGAATCTCATCGATAAAAGCCACAAGATCGGCGGCCGCACTGTCTGGAGCACCGCAAGTATCGAAGCTCCCAGTGCTTAACACTTCCCCGCAAATCTCGTTGCGGGCAGATAGGATGTTCATCCCACGGGAACTCGAGAAAGGAATCTTGCTCTCTCCGAGGTAAAAGTGCGCAAAATTTCCAGCTTCCATTCCAGCAGAGTGAACAGAGAACTGGCAACCTATTGAGCACCAACCAGAGGACGCCTTGCTCACCACTCAGATTGACCTGGAGAGCTGAACGCATACACTCTTCAATTATAAGGACCTTCGCTTGTAAGTTGAGATGCAGTAGGTCGATTGAGTTCACACCATTGTTTTACCACACCCCATTCTCTGCGTGCAACAACCAAGGTACGCAAAGCACGAGGCGGAATGAAACTATCCGCGAGAAAACTTGATACATGTGGTCTCTTCACCTTGCATGAAGCCGGATTGGGTTGGGTCGGACAGGGACTGGCGGATGACCATACTGGCGGCTTCAGAGTTCGCGTACGTTCGAGCCCACGTCGTGGGGTTCGCTATCGAGTAGAATCCAACGAGGACACCGATGGCGATACAAATCCACAGAATACCGTAAGGTGAAAATCTGTTGCGATACAATTTGTGGAGAACAACCACAGAGATGGTTGCCACAGCTCCCATTATCCACTGACTAGACTTCTAATCTCAGCAAAACGTTCACGGGTGCTCCATCCACCACCGAATGCAAGTTCCAAGTATCCCTATCGTATGCTGCTCCGGTTGATTTTTGGAACCATCGTCGAAGATTGTGATGGCTCAAGGCGACATAGGGGCCTCCTGGGGACCCCATTTCCAATTTCCTTGCATGTACACATTGGGTTAGGAGCGATCTCGAAGAATTTGTGTTGGTGTTGCGAATTTAGGCTGCCAAGGTTTTAATTTAGGGACGATATTGCTAACAAGGGCGTGGGCTTCCCCATGGGGAATAATCTTGCCCACCCCACGCTCCCACCCAACGCAGGTGTCAACCTATTCAGGACCGAGTCAATGCATGGCAGGTACACACCACCGTACTACAACACGAGCCAAAATATACAAACACGTTGCACCATTTAAACCCACCGAATCTACATCGTGCGACTACGTTTAACGCGCGGGGCTCAACATTCTTTTTGGCCGCGCAGGGCTCAACACACTTCCAAGTCAATCTGTTGACACCATATCCCCCACAAACTCGTGAGGCGTTGCAAGATGCCATTGCCCCTGCCCTGCGAATACAAACTCGAACACACCCCCGTGGATGTATATTACCACCCATGCCCCCATCCCGCCATTCCCGCTCATCCCTAACCCAACCGCCCCACGCCACCCTCCCACTCAGCGCTCAGCCTTAAATCCCACACCCCCCTGTGGCCAACCCCTCAGGCCACCCCACCTCCACAGCAGGAGTTCGATGCCAACCGACCCATGGCGTTAATACAAACTCAAACACACCCCCGTGGATGTATATTACCACCCACGACCCCATCCCGCCATTCCCGCTCATCCCTAATAACCCAACCGCCCCACGCCACCCTCCCACTCAGCGCTCAGCCTTAAATCCCACACCCCCCTGTGGCCAACCCCTCAGGCCACCCCACCTCCACAGCAGGAGTTCGATGCCAACCGACCCATGGCGTTAATACAAACTCAAACACACCCCCGTGGATGTATATTACCACCCATGACCCCATCCCGCCATTCCCGCTCATCCCTAACCCAACCGCCCCACGCCACCCTCCCACTCAGCGCTCAGCCTTAAATCCCACACCCCCCTGTGGCCAACCCCTCAGGCCACCCCACCTCCACAGCAGGAGTTCGATGCCAACCGACCCATGGCGTTAATACAAACTCAAACACACCCCCGTGGATGTATATTACCACCCACGACCCCATCCCGCCATTCCCGCTCATCCCTAACCCAACCGCCCCACGCCACCCTCCCACTCAGCGCTCAGCCTTAAATCCCACACCCCCCTGTGGCCAACCCCTCAGGCCACCCCACCTCCACAGCAGGAGTTCGATGCCAACCGACCCATGGCGTTAATACAAACTCAAACACATCCCAATGGATGTATATTATCACCCATGGCCCCATCTCGCCATTCCCGCTCATCCTCGACCCAGCTGCCCCACGCCACCCACGCACTCAGGGCTCAGCCTTAAATCGGACACCCCCT
>LGRX02019300.1:0-26002 GCA_001247695.2 Cymbomonas tetramitiformis | reverse complement strand
CCAGGCAGGCGAGGAGGGGTTGAGGCCGTCCGGAAGGGGCACGGCTTGAGTTAAGAAGATCAACAGGCACCATGATACAACGTGGTGAAGGGGTGAAGGGGAGACGGGAGCTTGGGAAGGCGAGAGGGGTTACAGGTGTTGGGTCGGGTGAGGGGGGCTGGATCTATAAAACAACTCTTGACGGGAGGGCTCCTTGCGACGCGCTTGCGGCAAGACGCGATGGGGGGGCTCTGGATAAAAGGCTATTCGCAAGGGGTAAGGGAACCGGGCAAGAGGGAAGGGCTCAGGGCAAGAGGGAAGGGCTCAAGAGGGGAGGGCAGGGCAAGAGGGAAGGGCTCAGGGCAAGAGGGGAGGGCTCAGGGCAAGAGGGGACAGTAAGCTAAGTTGAGGAGCGCAGCACTTTAAAGACTGTGTTCACTGGCCTCAACAAGTCAGCGAAAGGGACAGCCGAAAGGCACATTCATCATGTGTTGAACACTGCAGCCAGCAGCTCTTCGTGACATTCCGCAGCATGCCCTCGCTGGCTGCACGACGGTTCAGTGGAGCAGCTGCTGAAGGCGGCGCCCGTGGACAGCGCGGTGCAGGGATTCTCCCGGTGGGCACAGCCCGCTTGCAAGCGGTGAGAGCGCACTTGCCTGAATCAGGGACTGCCCCGTCAGGTAGCTTCGATGCCGACACCACGAGGGAAGCGCCGGGTATGAGATGCCCTCCACGAGCTTCCTTCTGCCAGAGCCTCCTGCAGGGTCTGTCGACCACCTAGATAACGGTGAAGGAGGGTCTGCATCGAATGAGGAGTAGGCGGATGGCTCTATCCTGGCCGGCGGGGATTTTATGCCGAGGGCTCTGCCATGAGGCGATGAGGCAGACGTCGACGTTCCCTGAAACGGCTCAGCAGGAGTGTCAACCCTCGTGCTGTAAGAGGGTCAAGAAAGCTAACCCAGGGCAGCTCCGTGGCCAGGCCACACACAGCAAGGCGAGCCTCGGTGGACTTGACATTAAGTTTCGAGGAGTCGAACGAAAAGCAAAAGTATTGAATTCGTTGGACGAAAATATTCCTTTCATCGCACGGAAATAATCCTATTATCGCTTTGGTGAAGCAGAAGACAGAGAGTTGTGCGAAGTAATCCTTTGTGCATACAGAAGAAAAGCACTAGGGCCGATTTCGTATTTTACCGACAGAATACAAGGGCTCCACAGGGGATAAAGGAGATGGGCAAGAAGGAGAAGAAAGCAGGATGGTTTCAAAAGGCGAGGGCGCACATCAGGCCGTAAGGGAGAGAAGAGCGGATTGTCACGCAAAAAGTCAGCGCCGTTCATGTCTAATGGTTGAACAGCGAGAGATCCAGGGTGTCGCAAGGCGGATTCCACCGGAGCCGTACTTCTTGTGCTTCTGCTAGTGGGGCTGTCTTCAGCTTCAGAATAAGTCGGGCGATCGGTTTGGCGCGAGTCAGTGAAGAGCTGCCCCTCCGCACGGGTGGAGTCGGTAGGGGACGCATTGGTCTCCGGTGCGGGTCCACTCCCTGTATCCATGCGCAACGGAACAAAAGTCTCGGAACAATCCCCAGCAGGTTTCTTTGGCAACAATCACCGGCAGGGACAAGCCCAGGGTATCGCGTATGACTCCTGCGGTGTCCAAGACCTTGTCGTGGAGCTTGAGGAGGCAGAACTCAAGAACGGCCTAAGAGCAGTTATGCATGTTCGTGAAACACACCTGATAGCGATGGATAGGCAGGCGTGAATGTGCTGGGAGGACGTCGCCCGGTAGCTTTGTTGCCGGCGTCGTCTTTGGCAGCAGTGGACTGGGTTGTTTCAGGGAGAGAACGAGTGTCGGCGTAAGAAGGGGTAAGACTGGGCGAAGGCTTTTCGAAAGCAGTTTGTGGAGTCTTCCTCGTCAATACCTCTCGCATATCGGCATCCCCAACAATGCGAGCAACCACCATAAGATAACGGTCGACCTCTTTGACACTGTACGTACACGAGCAACTATTTTAGAGCGTGCATAGTGGAATAGTTTCCGAAGCAACGTTCAAGTGTATTACTTACCCAGCGTGTTTGATCGCATCGTATTTCGCAACGAACTTTTCTTTATCAGGAGCGTGTTCTTGCATGACACGTTGTGTTTGCTGAATGGAAACCTGCAGCAAGGTAGAGGCAAACGTTTTAACGCGAGGGTACTCCGACAGGACGGAACGTACAGTCACTGCAGACATTGAAAAGAAAAACATATTGACTTTCACAAACCTTTGTCATATCATATCTAGAAACCATCTTCGAGAGCATGGTAACCGACGCCGCGGCAACCCCGTCATTCCCCCCCTTCGAGCTTGAAGCTCCAATGTCGCGTGAGAGCGAAGTGATGAGCTCATACAGCCTTTCGGTTATGTTACTCTCCATATTTTCAGAACTAGTGCTAAAATACCTAACAAGGAGATCTTGGCTTATTTTGCAGAATATAGAGCTGCATGCTGAGATGATCAATTCTGTTCATTTTGACACCATAGTAAGTGGTTCTTGTTTCTAATTCCCCTCTCTGTAACGCGATGAATTCGATCTGTCCTTCTCTTGCAGAGCTGGTTTTTGAATCACTTCGACTTGTTTTTGATATTTTGAATCTTTCATTTTTCCTTTTTCGATTTTTAGGATACTCATACTGTTAAAACTGACATGACACTCGATACTGTGACGCTATACGCTATACGCATCAAGCATGCGCTTGCGCATCGGCATCGGCATCGGGCAACGGGCATGCGTGATGGCCGATGCGAAGGTTCAACTGACAATACGTGTGTCACTCTCAACTCTGTACTTCATTAACCTTGCGAGTTGCTACACTTTTACTCCGAACTCGGAACTGCAGTATAAAGCAGTCCCGCCAGAATAATTCAATAAGGGAGAATAGAGTAAGAGAGATTGCACATGTCGTCAAGTGCCCCTAGGTGTCCTGTTAGTTTGCGTTCTGGCAGCAGCTTGTGAGCGCGCGAGTTAACGTCGCTGTAAGTAGCAGTTGCACTGTCCTTCGTGTGAAGACATGAATATGTTGCGGGCATTTATTTTTCTGGTTTTCACAGTAACGTTTGGTCTGGCCGATCAAAAATTAGCATCTGCTTCAGGTATATTTGCACTAGAAACATGCTTTTGATAACTCGGGACAGTCCCCTTCCGCCTGCTTTCGCCGAGTCCTTTAGCCCGGGAGCATATAACGGTTTGTCGGCAAATACTCGAAATGAACATTATATCCCCAGTTCACTAGTTTGCAGTACTTCAACACAACCGCATTTAAGCACGCCTGCCATTACGTTTCAGTTCGGTGAAGTTCGACTCGGCTTAGGATATGCTGTAAGATGTGTCAAGAAAGTTGGTACTTTGGGCATAAGATCCTATCAGGAAAACCAGCTTTCCGAATGTGAGTTTTGCATATTTTTATTTTGAGGCCTATTTTTTATTTAGAGGCAATTCTATCTGCTGACACCAGATCTTGGGTACCAAACTGGCGATACCATAACATTCGAGTGCCTCGATTGGTTCCATGGAAACTGGACCAATGGTCCCACTTGCAAGGAGACTGGGGAAGAGTTGGCGATCATTTACGGAACCGACAACTTTCTTTATTGTGGACTAGATATCGCCGATCAACAAATTTATGACGCCTTGGTTCAGATGGCCAAGCTTGAGAGTAAGTCGCGTCTCCGTTGCTTGAGAGCAACCCTCACTTCAAGTTTGTTCAGTTGCCGCCACGAATTGTGCTGCACCTTGGCGCTCGTGCTCGAAAGTGGTGAGAGACGGTTGGCGGGGTGCGCTGTGCAGAAACCTGGCAGTGCCGTGTGCCGATGTCACCCGCGAGAGAATTCTACGTTCCTTTCACAATTCCAATTTGGGGTGTCGTTGAAGATGGTACCCCACTCCCTACGACAACAAGAACTCATGCTTTCAATCCAGCTGTTTTCCCAATTTAATTCCCTAATGCTTGTCGATCGCTGCCTTTGGGCGCGGCCTTCAGAAAGTGATGCTTCGCGTCTCTCTATTCTTTCAAGTACTCGACCACCTTTGCGCGTGGCACTGCAAGGTTTGCTTACAGGGCTGAATTTGCAGATCACTTCCATCTTGATAACCACGTCAATTTCATTTTCCACGTGGAAAAAGGGAAAATCATAGCCGCTTCGGTCTACCCAGGTGTGTGCACGACTGCGGAGATCCTTCAGGATGTTCATTGGGCTCTTCAGTTTCAGCCGTTGCCCCGTTCAGCAGAAGGTGCTGCTCCGGATACGCAGTTTCCACTATCAGTGCTCACAATATGCGTTTCCAACGTTAGACACTGACCTGCCCCGCCGTTGAGAGATCTCGGTGTTGTCTCAGTGAGAGACAGGTTCCAGTTTGGAAAAGTCGGGAGCTTGATCAGCATGCACGGACCTGTCAGGTAGTCTCAACTCCCTCTCTCCCGGGTGGTCGAAATGTTGGTCATAGAATGTGAGCGTCTCCTCCCTGAAATCTATCACGGAGGGGTTTGTTCAACCTGCCAAAGTCACCGGGTTGGGGCGAAACTTGAAGGTCGGGTTGGTAGCTCATTTCTTGGCAATGATGACTTCTAACGCCTGTCGAGGTCTTACACCAATGTCGGATAACAGGCTTATTCCTGGTTGAGCAAAGGGTTCTAGGGTTTTTGTTCCGCACCAGCATAATTCCCTACATATGCAGATTGTGTGTTACGCATTTTTCGCGAGTTGCTTACAAGACCACGCATACCTTCGCACAAATAGGTCCGAGGTTCCTGTTCACTTGAATATACTGTTACAACCATGTTTCTCACCCTTGAAGATATGTTAATGAGCATAACTTGGATGATCGTTACAGGTGGTTCCAGAGACACGCATTTCATAGGATGTTGGATGAAGCGGAGCACAAACCTCAAGGAAAGGTGCTGGGTGATGGAAGTTCCCAATCTGGAGAGGCTGGTATGGGGACCACCATCGCGTTTTGCATCCTGTCCTCTTTGGTAACTTTGCTCGGCACTGCCGTACTATATCAGCGCAAGTTGAAGCCGCAGCTGATCAAGAAGTGCATGAAAAATCGATAATTCAAGGGAGTCCTGGAACTGTGTTCACATAATGAAAATGCACGCAACAATTTCAGTTGTGCTTACAGGACTTGAACACCTTATTAAACAGAACCTGAAATGGAATATTGCATAGTTTACCACCCACAAGCAATAGAAACTTGGAATACTGATGTGTCAGTGCATATAGGACCATGCTTATCGCTCTAGTTCTCCCTGTATCCCATTGGCCTAGACTGATAAAAAGCATGATTATGCAAATCTTGGAAAGTTGAGCTGTTTTCAGGCCATGGATACACGATACAAAACTATGGTGGTTGGCACATAGCTATCAATTTCGGTGGTTGCGATCACTGACCGGGACATCTACTTCGTTATGGCATCACCTGTGATAGGTCTTCCGTTCCACTTTCATAACTGGAGGAAGAGAAACACCGTGAGATTTTCTTATTGTGATATAATGCATGGGAGTGGTGCAAAAGATGGCAACATTTTCGAAGGCAGCGCGCAGTTCAGAATATCGTATATGATTCGGATCATCCATTCATAGGAATATTTCTTGTGTAATCACACAGGGAATAATACTTGATGAGCTGCTCGCCCAGAGTACAAGCACCGTTCTAGAGTGTCCGAGAGTAACATTTGGTCAGAAATGCCGTGGAATGTGCATTCAGGTTGCAGGGACGAAGTGACAACGGCCGAATACTGAATTGAATTTGTTATGACGACTTATTACCATGTATATGCGGAATGGTGTATTCTGCACACATACACACATGTATAAAGAATGTATCGCGAAGAGTCGACACAAATAGGGTTGTTCGAGAAAGAATATGGTCCTAATGCTATTATAGGTGATCGGATTAGGACCTAAAGCTATTATTACTTTGTCGTCTCATGGCGAGACAGCGAGCCTTGGAAATGCCACAGAGTGCCACGTCAGACAATTTCCAAGTCGGCTAACTGGTGACGCTCAAAGGTTAGAGTGTTTTCATCAGATGAGCTTCATCAGATTGAGCAGACAACACCCGAGAATTCATTGATATCGATAACCTATTGACATGTTCAAGACGATTTCAATTCAGTTAAGTCACCGGTCACGAACCCTAGCAACACTTTGCAGGAATTTTTATTGCAGAGGCTCCATCGTCATGTGCATGACATGCAAACAATGCATGTCTAGGTATCTAAGCATACTTCACAGGCGAGTGTTTACGCGCTTCGAATCGCATCGAACGCTAGCGTATTCTGCAACTTCGGAATTCCCACACAAAGAATGCAATAAGCGCACAAATGCCGTGATTCCATTGCGAAATGAATCTTGGTGAACAGTCACCGATATATTCCATATCTCCAGACATATGCTCGTCACTACAGCAAAAGGACCCAAATTGGGACATGTCCCAATATGTGCCAGCCACATATTGGGACACGTTGACGCATATTGGGACATGTCCCGATATGTGACCCCACTGTCCCAATATGTGTCCCCATTGTCCCGATATCATGTGCCACCCACTGTCCCAATATGTGTCAAAGTGTCCCGATATATGCCTCGCGATCGTTCCAAAACATGACTCGATTGTCCCACGCGCGAATATCTAAGTGGCATAATGGCTGCAGAGAGTGTATTAAAATCGGTATTCATCCGACTAAGGCTGGGTATCGGTTTTAAAATCGTAATCGATTACGGAGTAATTATGAAAAATCTGAAACCGGTCCGATTGAAGGCGTTGGTCCTCTGAACCGATTCGAATACGGGCTTTGTACCCCAAAATCGATTCGATTGATGTGGGCTTTGAAGGAAGAAACCAATTCGATTGCGGGTTTCGAAGACACAAACTGGTTCGATTAACAACGCTCGCCGCAGGCACAATTTCCCCCCGTAAGTATGGTGAAAGTCGGGTATGTCAATTTAAAAGCGCCCAATAATGGATTATGGAGAGCAGTTTTGAAGATTTCTCGATTCGAATCGATTGAGGGCGTTGGGATGTCAACCCGATTCGATCGTGGGGTTTGATCTCCCAAACTGTTTCGATTGTGTGCTTTGAAATCCCAAACCGATTCGATAGTAGGCTTTGCTAAATAAAACCAAATCGATTATTTTCGCAGAATTTCTGAATCGTTTCGATACTGATGATTCTAATTATTCCGAAAATCGAACGGATATCCAACCTTACATCCGACATAAAATGCGAAATGTGGGGAAATGTAAACAAAGGCGGCGCAATCTTCGACATTTAATTTTCTCTGGAGGCGAGGGTTTTCAACCGCCGTCCCCGACCAGAGTATTAATCTCTGCGATTTTTCGATTGTCCAGAGTAACTTTACCGGATATCCATTGTGAGGATATCCATGTCGATATGTGCATGCTGCCGAAAAACAATGATTTTAAAAGACAATTTTGTAGGAGTGGGACCGGAACCCGGTCTTTTTTGTCGCATGCATGACCATTTTGACGCTGTCGCAAGAAAATGTTTCTGTCGCACGTCAAAAAAGATCTTCTGAAAAAAAAAAACAGAAACGGGGCGCGTTCCCTTAAAGGGACAACGAACGATTTCACAAAACAAAAATGAAGGGACGAAACGACATCGTCATCGAAACACTGTCAAGACTGCCCAAGACTTTTCCACATGACACGTTTTTTATCTTCAGCGTTGTCGCACGCCTTTGGAAGATACATCATCCCCCCATCGACTATTTTTCGACCGCCCGATCGAATCGTCGAGCGAACGATCGGACCATCAATGACAGATTCTTGAAGAAGGGCATCTTCAAGTTGTCGCAGCGATCTTGAATACACTCCAATCTTACATCAACTAAATTTTCAACCGACCGATCGAGTCGTCGACCGAACGATCGGACCGTCCGATTTCGCGTGCTAATGGATTCGGTCCGAAGACAAGATCTTCGAGCTGTCGCAAGGATCTTGAATACAATACAATCCTACATCGACTAATTTCGACCGACCGATCGGACTATCGCCAAAACATCGGACCGTCCGATTTCGCGTGCTAATGGATTGTGTCGCTAAATATGGATCCGAACGCGAACGCGAGCGCGATATTGGCATCGTGTCAGGCCGTTGGCTCACTGCAGCGGTAAGCGTGCCATCGAGACAGATCTAACCACAGAATCATTGTCGACAATCGGCTTCATTGATTCCACGCATCAAATATTCCTTAGCTCGGTCGCCACCCCGCCAGTTCATCTTTCCTTCAGGCACACGCAACAAATCGTGAAACGCTGCCCTGCTTGCTAGTTTTTGCTGTTGTAAAATCCTTGTCAGTGAACGCATATTTTCAAAACTTCTTTGCTTTGTTTTCACATTCTTGCAGTATGGCTCCGGCTCTTCGCTTCAGAATGATCGGACCCCATCGGGTAATGTGACCCGCAGTTTGGTTCGATTCTCAGATTCCTGCTAACTAGCGTGCAAAACGTTCCTGCGACGCCAGCGACCTCTTTGTAACTTTGACTGTCGCATTTTAGTTTATTCGCCATTTCGGTTTGTGGGTGCGCAACTCTGTTTCATGTGATCGTGTTGTCATAGTTGTTTTATGCTTTGATTGGCATAAGAGTGCTTGGAGTCCGTCGGGTATTTTACCCGTCGGGTTGGGTTCGACTCCCAACATTTCTGCTAACTCGCATTCTGTCATTTTGCAGCATGCTTTCATTCATATGCTTAGTTTGGTGTGTCATTTTTTCGCTGCATCGTCCGCCCGTATTTACGCTTGCGCGAATACGTTTTATTATATGTTTTCACTGACTCTGTAGATTCTATGCGTGCAGGGATAATCGGGTTGTTGTTTCTGAAGATGTAAAGTAGCCGAGTCCAGCGGAGTAGTGGCTTTAGGTTTTGTGTTGTGTAGTTTTAGACCTTTTAGTTGTTCGTTCACAGATACACCTTGTATTTTGTAATTGTGTAATAACAATTGTAAGAATAGTGAACTGATATTCACTTCCAAGTCTTGTCGTCGCAATAATAGAATGCTTGCGTTGCTGCGTGTTTGCTCACGATGCTGCGTGTTTGCGTGCTTGTACCAATTTGTAAACTTGATTTGTTTGTACTCAAGATATAACACCATGAGCACCACTAAGAGGCCCCAACGCGGCCTCCAAAATGCTATAAGGAGGTGGTCCTTGTGGAAGAACCGCCGTTTTTACGACGACTTTTGCAAAAGCATACTCTCGAAGCGTGCAATCTAAAAACACAACCGTATGGCCACTTGTGGGTTGTCCAAATAGTAAAATAAATTCATTTATTTCGTAAATATGATGCGTGGTTGTCGTATATGCTTGAAACAGTTGATTTCGTGACCAATGCTACCATTACGCACTAGTCCTTGTGGGAGGACTTTGAATTTGGGCAGCAGCCTTCAGCGTCGAATGCGGTATGGAATGCCGAAACCAGGACGTCGGCATCGGCGGCCTCCTCGATCACGCAGGGCGTGCACTCCATGTCGCTCGTGCGGCAGTTGGCGGTGTCGTGCCAGTGTCCGGGCGCACATCGCGCGCATGCAGGGATGAATGCTTTGGAGAGGACGTGGAAAGATACGGGGTGCGCACCGAAATGCTTGCCGTCGCCGTTGCGCCCGTATTTCTGCGACCCCGAGTCCAGAACCCCGAGTTGCCTCCCTTGGCGAGCGGTTTGGCGGCGAAGCGATCTTTCATCATGCGATTCCGCCCGTGAAATTTCCCATCGCTCATGCGGTTCTGGCGATCACGCCAGGAGGGGGGATGCGCACCCCGGCTTGTCCGTGGGCTTGTCCGGAGACGGAGTAGGCCAGCGGCGGGGCGGCTCGTCGTCGTCCATGTTGTCCTTGAGGAAGTTGAGCATCTCGTGGGCGGCGTCAATGTGGAACTGGAAGTCCGCAATGAGTCTCTGCACGTCCATGGAGGAGGGCAGCCCAGAATACGCGACGCCAACGGTGTGGTCCGACGGGGTGACCTGCTTGCCGCTTCTCGCAGTCGGGGTAGAGCTTCTCCCACACCTCGATAATGTGCGCGAAGATGTCCTCGAGGTCGACCTCGTCAATATCGGTGACTGTCCAGGCGGAGAGGGGTAACGACCTCCTTGTAGATGTCCTCGTCGAGAGATGCCAAAAGTTGTCGCATAGCCTGCCTGACGTTGAGGGGCCCAGCAGACGAAGATGCGGCACTGGCCTTGAGGCACTCGTCGAACTGCGTGACGAGCGGGTCGGGGTCGTCCTTGGGTCCAAAGAAGATGGTGGAGAGCTCCTCGTAGTTACCCAGCGGCAGATGCGTCCGACCGAGGAAGTAGTCGCTTGACTACCTCCACGAGCATGGCACGTTTCCCATCCCTGGGGGAAACCCGGCCCGAAGACTCCACCCACCTACGAGCTGGTGAGTGGGGGGTGGTCAAAGAAGTCAAAGTGGAAAACAATATTCCATTGACGTTGAAGTTGACCTCTTTGGTGGCGTCAGCGAGGTTGAAGAGGACGTCGTTGCCAGCCTCCTTCGCCTCAACTGCCTGCTGGACGGTCTTCAGGATATACGACCAAAGTTCTTCTCGTTTCCAGAAAAGGTGGTGTCCGTGATGCCCATGCATGGCGTCCTTGGCCACCCTCTTCACGACGTCGACGTCCCAAGTGGAATGAAGAACGGCGTTGGCGCGCGTACGATCTCCAGCAGCCAGGGCGACCGTATGAGTGGTTGGCGTCGGGCGATAACGTGCACCGACGTCATAGGAGAATATGGTCTCCAGCCTAATTCTAGCATTGGCCCCTTGAGGGGGCGTCGCGTGCGAAGAAACACTCGTGATTGGATTCCTATAGGTGGAGGCGTCGGAGTAAAGGGGCGATGGTGTAGTACGCAAAGAGAAGTCACGGTTGAGAGGTGTAGAAATGCAGTCGCGAACGGATGAATTTGCAAAAGCCCCTTGAGAGATCCTCGAAAATCGATCCGCATCGGCCAAGAAATCCACGACAAAGGGTGATCAAGCTCTCGTCAAAATGAAGATCACGCGGGCATGCGAAAAAGTTCGTAGGGTTGCGCTGCAGCGAAAATGCCAAATTCGTCCGCTAGCGACGCAGCCTCAACCGCAACTGCGCAAACTCACACCATCAAACTGGGCTTCCAACGACCCACCAAGCGGAGTGGCTTACTGTAGCCACTCATCGTAAAATAAGTAGTGGAAGGTGCGTGGCACACCATAACCTGTCAAATATATAGGTTTGGATATATATATCGGGTTATTGTGCTAGGACAACATACTGTGTCATGCGCGGATGACTCAGCAGTGTCATACATGCTAGCAGTGCCATACGCGCCTGCTGGAATCTGTATAGGCAGCCCTGACAGGCAGGCCCCTATGACAGACCCCTAGGACCAACACTGGACTGCTGAGTGATCTATAGGTTCGTGCTGCCTGACACACGCTGTGTCACAGGTAGGCTAGTTTCCGAGACCGTTGCGAGACCGTTCCGGGTATATCTAGCTTAGGGTTTATTTATCGTAGGAGAGTTTATCCACACAGTTCGGGACCCTCTGATATCTAGTGAACTAGGATATTCCGGTAGGTTATGGGCCCCATCCACGCTTTATTCCACTTGCTAGTTTGGCCATGATTGGCTAAACGGCCGCTCGGAGAGGTGGTGCGCGTTTGCGCGTTTGGGCATCAGTGGGGATTATGAGATGAGCAGCTTGCGGTGAGCGACTTTGAGCCGCAGCTGTGGGGTGCCGGCTTGGATCGGGTTTCGTCGACGCAATGTTCATTCACGGTTTTCTGCTAGTCTTGATCCCGCTGGCTACCGGTTTTTGGGCTGGTGACCTTGGCACCTTTGACCTCGACGACATCTTCCTTTGCCCCTCGCTCGCATGGCTCGACCGCTCGTTCCGTATCTGTGACGTCGCATTTTCTCCGCGACCCTACCCAAACGTGCTGCAGCGTACCACCTCCCCTCAGGCTTATCTAAAGATGGGAGTCACAACAAGATCCAAGAAGTCCCTCACGAGGGACAGCGACATCGACGCCTCTCTGAGGTTGATCGACGGGGTACGGAACACGCCAACAGCAGCTACGCCTTCTGTTCCTACCCCCAACCCTGCATCGAACGAGGACGCGGACGTGGCCGTCAGACGTTACTTGCAGGAACAATGCAAGCTGGTGGACGAGATTTACAAGGCGCGTCTCCACCGGGCTTGGGCCAAGAGTATCCGTGAGGATATTCTTGGTGACAAGAAACATCATTTTCGCGGTACGGACGACGCTGGCCTTCTGTCCGACCTGGTGGTGCAGCTGCGTACAGAGTTTCAGTCGGCTGGGCTGGAGCTATGTGCCTTTGACCTCGACGACCCTCTGGCTCCAGTGGTCGGCCGGGTGAATGGTCTTTTGTACGACGTTCTGGCTCTCGTGGTGGAGAAGCACAGCAACGCCTACGTCTGGCTCACTGGTACGGATTCTTCGACTGACCGAGATGGACGGCGAGCTCTGGTCGACGTTATCAAGGGCTGTGTACCGGTGGCACTACGGGAGTCCCAGCAGGAGGAGCACGCCGCGTTGCGTTATCCCGCAAACGTTGACCCGCAGCCGATTTTGGCTAAGGAGCAACGTTTGGTGCGGGATAACAGGGCGTCGGACTGGACACCGACGGAGGCTACCAGAAAGTTAAGCCTCTACACCCGACTCGACCCGACCTTCTACGCTGCGGTGAAGGTCCGCTATCCCATGGCCGCTGACTTGACCCGTGTGTCGCTGGTTTCGCTCCGCTCCATGGTTGTGGAGATTTACCAGGCTTGGGCGCAGACGGACGGGGGGAAAGTGGCTTCTGGCGCGGACGGCATCTCCGCGCATCTTTCCAGCAGCGAGTACGACGCCCTTCTTCAAAAGATCACGGAGCTCAAGGAGCTCGTGCAGCGGCAACACGGTGAGTCCGCTCCGGTTGTGCGTCAACAGCGGGAGCGGGTGCAGCAGCGGCAGCAGCAGCAGCGGGGGCAGCAGCCGCGAGGATTCCGTGTGGGGACCCACAAAGCCCCGCCCGTGGGATTCGTCCGCGACGATCAACGGGCGAAGCCGTTCTGCGGTAGGTGCAAGAAGGCAGGAAAGGTGAGGCGTAACACTTTTACCGCGACTGCCCGTTGGGCGGGCGCCAACACCCGCCCACCTCTGCCGCGGCATTATGCGTTCCCATCGACGAGGAGGACGCAGAGGGGGTGCACGCACTCGCCATGTGTGCGTTGTTCCAGCAGGCAGCGGGTGACGGGGCGGAGTCCTTCGCACGTGCGGCAGCCGCGTACGGGCCGCCCGCGGTGCTTTGTGCGGGAGCGGTAGGCGGCATCGACGTGTCCGCCTACGGCTTCACCGTGGAGCAGCCCCTACATTCTGGGAAAATCAGAAGACGCGTCTTCTGAACGTCTTCTGAACGTCTTCTGGGACGTCTTCTGGACGTCTTCTGGGTCCAGAAGACATCCAGAAGACGTCCAGAAGACGTCTTCGGCGCGTCTTCTAATGTCTACCATCTTCTGGTTTCCAGAAGACGTGCAGAAGATCTTCCGGGAAGACATCCAGAAGTTATCTTCTGGACGTCTTCTGCATGTCTTCTGAATCCCGGAAGACGTCTTCTTGATATCTTTTGGGCGTCTTCTGTACATCTTCCCCGAAGATCTTCTGGACGTCTTCTGAAACTCAGAAGATGGTAGACATTAGAAGACGCGTAGAAGACGTCTTCTGGATGTCTTCTAGATATCTTCTGGAACCCAGAAGACGTCTAGAAGACATCTTCCGGAATTCAGAAGATGTACAGAAGTCATGCAGAAGACGTTCAGAAGATATCTTCTGAATGCCTTCTGCATGTCTAATAAATTTCAACATTCGTATACGCATTCGCGAGGAATATTTTTAGGCTGAAATAAGTTTGCAAGAAGGATGAGTGCAAACAAGATGTATGGCATAATACACTTCTCGCCATCCTTAACAAACATATTCTCAATGTTTGATACACGACAAGAGATTATTTGTTTGTGTGGAAGGCTAAGATGCTTTGGAGACTAAAATTGCTTTAACAATATTATTACTTTTCAATCAAGAATCTAATCATAAGGAGGGCCACGCATATTATTATCCTAACTAGCTAAGTGTCTAGAACTACTTCACATTCATGTTCTAAACAACTATTCTAATTACCTAGAAACGATGTTCAACTAACATGCACACATGGCATAGGTCTTGGACCACGCAAAAACATGGGTTTCCCACTCGCTCGTTTTTAACCGATCTGAAAAACAACGCACACCAAAATACCAACACTTAGTAGAGTGAAAACACACCATGAATACAAGCACAAATTCCTAGGAAGGGTAAGGTAAGTACCTTTACTCTTCTAGTTGTGGGCGATGGGCTGAAAATGCGCTTTTCCCACTTGCTCATTTTCAGCCGATCTGAAAAACAAAGCGCAACTCAAAACCAAAGGTTAGTAAAGCGGAAAAACACAACGCATAAAGGCAGTATTTTCTAGGTGTGACACTAGGGGATGATAGAGCAAATACCTTTACATGTGGTGTTGAGGTTGGGCTGAAAATTTACCTTTTGGACTAGGTCATTTTCAGCCGATCTGAACAACAAAGCGCAACGCAAAACCAAAGGTTAGTAATGCGCAAAAATAGTACGAGACGAAATACAAGATTACCGAAGAAAAACAAAAAGGCCTAGTGGTGTGAGTTGGAATCGAACCAACATCATCTCGTCCAAAGGACGAGCGAGAACACATGTCTCGTTCACACCTCAATTAGACGCTAAGCACGCCGAAGTGCGCGTAAAAAAGCCAAGGCACGAAAAGCACCCGCAATCACTATTGAAGTATTGCGTTGTGCAACGTTTTTCTGTTAGACGAACTATTTTAAAAGGACCACTTCACCCAGCAGCAGTCCGCGGAAAACGAGGCTGCGGTGGAATTTAGTTGGATGCAGGTGTAAAAGTGGTAGATGCAAATTTCACTTCAACGTTAAATAAAATTCAAACTCGAACGGTCATGTCGATGTGCGGTGCGGTGCTCGTGCTCACTCCCCTGCGCTGGGCCTGACGATGCGATGTGATGCGATGCGATGCTAATGCTAGCTGACGATGAGCATGACGATGACGCCTGACCACGACCGCGACCACACGCCAGCGCCACACCAGCGCAGCGCAGCGCTGGCAGATTTTCCGGGTTTGCTATCCGCGGTATCGTGCAGTCATCGCGTCTCACGCGACTCACTGCGCGCGTGATCGACTCTTCGACCGTTGCTAGGAGCGATGGTGCTCTAAAACAAGAGCAGTTTCTTCTACCAAATTAGGCGGCCGTTTTAACTTAGTAACTTGGTACGTTTGACCCTCTCCCGAACAAACCACTTGTTTTTTTGCGATTCTACCTGCACAGTACGGTTTTGCCCAATATTGCGCACCTTATATGTTTTTTTGTTTTTTCGCGATTTTTTATAGTTTTCTTTCAAAAAAATACAAAAAAAACCCCAAAAAAACATTCGGAAGATACCCCAGATATCTTCTGTGCATCTTGTTACCCTCCAGAGATGTCTTTGAGGAAGACATGTCTTCTGGAAATCTGCAACTTGTAGAAGTTCCCGTCAACGTCTTAACACCCCTTAGGTAGACATTAGAAGACGCGTAGAAGATCTCAAAAAAATGAGGAAGACGCCCCGAAGAGGGGTGTTAAGACGTTGACGGGAACTTCTACAAGTTGCAGATTTCCAGAAGACATGTCTTCCTCAAAGACATCTCTAAGACAACCGGAAGATGTACAGAAGATATCTGGGGTATCTTCCGCAAGCACAGTCAAGAAGACGTCCGGAAGATGTCAGGAAATGTCTTCCGCGTGTCTTCTGCGTGTCTTCCGCGTGTCTTCCGCACCTCTTCTGGGTTCAGGAAGACATATATTCCCCGAAGGTGTCTGGAAGATGTACAGAAGGTATCTGGGGTATCTTCCGCAAGCACAGTCAAGAAGACGTCCGGAAGATGTCGGGAGATGTCTTCCGCGTGTCTTCTGAGTGACTTCTGAACGTCTTCTGAGTGTTTGTCTTCAGGATGCCCTCCGCACTACCTTGGCCAAGTGTCCTTTGTATAGGAGATAGAATGGCAAGTAAACGTGCCGCGCATCTCCAAAAGGGGGAAGCGCCCCCAAAGACCAAAATGTCGTCCTTCAAACGAGCGATGCTCACTAAACCCCCCCCGAATCCGCGGCGGAGGTCTTCCGTCAATCCAAGCCGGAGGTCTTGAAGTGTACCGTCTTGAAGTGTATCGAATATGTACCGAATGTCTTCTATGTGTCTTCTCGACGTCTTCGGGGATTCTTACTATAGAGTATTGTGGCTCCAACCCGCAACGGCTGATATATCGGCTGGTATATAGGGTGCATATCGGTTGATATATGGGCTGATGTATGGGATGCATATCGGCTGATATATAGGGTGCATATCGGCTGATATATCGGCTGCATATCGACCGATGAAATTTGGAAATCTAACGTAAAGCAAAATGACAATAGCAGAATCTGAAATCAAGCATTCCAAAACTGAAATCTGAAATCCACCGTAGAGCAAAATCAGCCAAAACTGAAAATCGGAAATCTAATGTGGAGCAAAATGACGCATATAAAAATCTGAAATTGGTTTGTAAAATCTGAAATCAAGCATTCAAAAAACTGATGGTGACCACTAGTTGCGTGCCCCACCGTTTGGCGCTGACGCGTTAACATTCCGCGTCAGTCATCGGGTGGCGGTGTCTGACGGTGCTGGGGTTGGTAGTGGCTGCGTCCAAGAGCTGTTGGGCTTGTTGGCGTATGTGCTGGGTGAGCTTGGTGATGTGGGCGGGGTCCCAGTGCCCTGGCAGGAGGGTGGCCGTTGCGCGCAGCATGTTCTGTCTGTCGCCGAGGTCCCAGGTGTCTGGAAGGCTGTCGAATGGCGTGGGGGTGGCTGCCGCGTTGGGTGCGCCGTTGGGGATGGCTGCTAATGCGGTGTGTAGAGCGCGCTCTGCGTCTAGCTGGGGCTGGGCCACTGCTTGCTTTTGCGGGGCCGTTGCGTTATCCGGCAACAGATACTGCTGCAGCTCCGCCAAAGTGAACGTTTCTGTGTCTCCATCATCGTACTCGCACTTCAGTGCGTATGGCCGTTCCGCGGCTCCCAGCCATCGTATGGTGCCCTAGTAGGGTTTCGCGTCGATGACCTTCAAGGCGCGCTTCCCTTCCAGCTGTTTGCCCCTGTTTTCGTAGGCGGTGAGGTAATGGGGGGAGAGGTCGTCGTCAGGCAACAGGCCTAGGCAACGAGAGCAGTACCAGAACTCTTCGTTGGGGACTCGAGTCAGCTTGGGCTATTGATGCTGAAATGTACTCTCGTGAACTTTAGGTATGTGTATGTGCGGTGTGCTTTTGGGGGGTGTAACGCCATAAAATTAATTAAATTTTCTGGTACTGTCACAAGTACCAAGCGCGCGGTGACTTAAAAGGGCACGCTATGTGGCCACGAGGTGGCATGCATGATGTCACATTTCATTATTGGGATGTATTCTAAGTGGTCGTCATGCGTTGTGCCATTTGAACGTCTTTAACGCCAGTATTGGGATTCGATAACACCCAAGGGTGTGATAAATTGGCCTCTCAGCATTTTTTGTAGTAATATCGGGAGCGGTTTCGTACTTAAGTTCCATGTGTAGAGTCCAAGTGCGGCAACTTCTCATGCATGTAAAGGTCTTGAAAAATCGATATATGGGTTTACTTTTGATGTCATAAACGCGGGTGAGGCGATCCGACGTTATAATATACTTATTTCGTAGCTTTAGTGCCACGACTAGGCTCCAAAATCGACGATAGCCCTCATACTTAAGGAATCTTGAGTTGGACCATTTGGTGGAGATGGGATGTTTAGCATGTCGCAGTTTCAGCGACGGGCAGTATGCCAACTGCCCCATGCTCACATCCATCATTGGCCATGTTATACAGCTTCAATTTGAGCCATCGCTGGGTTGAATAGAATCCCAAGTCTGTTCAAAAAGAAATCCGAAAGTAGCGCCATGATTTCGAAGACAAGTGAGACACCATTGTGTAACACAAAACTCCACCTTGTTGGCAATATGCATCCACTGGGAGGGCTACACGTAACCTATGGACCAATGGGGCATAATACAACTCAGTTTGGGTCGTTAAGGTAATGGTCTATCATGGATATCACCATCAGGATGGAGGAGGACATCAAAAAAAAATCTAGCGTTTTGGTACTTGTGATAGTACCAGATTCGATTCTGGTACTATGACTAGTACCACTGGGCAGTAGCCATGAACCGTCGTAATGTCAGGGGCCGGAACCCGTTGGTTACTTTGACGGTGTTGATGTACATAAGCTCGGTAGCGTCGCGCACAAGTGCCAGCTTTTCCGGCCGTGTATCTCCCTCGAGGATGCGGCAAGGGGAGTAACCACGCAGGACGAGATCACTTCGTGCGCCTGACACTGCGCAGCGGTCGGGGAGGAAGCGGTGGTATGGGCGGTTGATGGTGATTCCGCAGAATGGGCAGTCGCTGTTGCGCGCGGTGTTGCGTAGCGGTCGTGATGGTGGTGGGGTGGGTGTGAAGTGTGGATGGTTGATGGGGTGGCGAGAGCCGGCTGCCGGATTGGGATGTGTGTTTTCGCGGCCGCTGGGGCGTGTGCGGGCCCTTGATGTGTGCAGCACGCGCGGGATGTGGTCGGGGAGCTGGTGTGAGGAAATGGAATTTCCTTGGGGTGACAGGGTGTCGTCCACGAAAATGTGGGTTGGTGAGGTGGAGGTGGTGTTGGGTGTGGAGGAGGTTGATATGTGTGGGGGGCTACCTGCTGTATAGTATGAGTGGGGTGCGGAGGTTTGCATGTCTGGCGGTGCTGGGGCTGTTGTTGGGGTTGTGGTGGTGTTGCGGGTGGTTGAGCGGAGGACGGTGTGCGAGTTGGGGGGGTGGCGTCGCGCCTTGGGAATCATCCACATCGTTGCTGCGGTGCACGTTGCGAACACGAGCATAGTGGCAAGTGCTGTGCGGTTCAGGGTGCCGATCGGTGACTGGGTGTCGGGCTAGCTGTTCGGCGTGGCTGGTGTTGGCGTCCAGAGTCGCGGCGGCTGTAGCGGCGGGCAGGACGGCCATGAGGATGGCCACGCACGCGACCATGGTGGCCCTTGTTGGGGGTGAGGGTCGTCGTGCCTCGGCTCGTGTTGGGTTTGCACCCCGGCTGGGGGTGGGCAGGTGCGTTTCCCCTGGCGGGCGCTGTGGGGTTATGACCGATGACACATGTGTCATACATGTCATACATGTCATACATGTCATACATATCATGTCATGTCATGTCGAGTCATGTCATATATTATAATGATGGACAGTCGTCAGTACGGTCGACCATGACTGTACATGTCATCGAGATGATAAGTCATATTGCTGGATTTGACACTGTGACACTCGAAACTGTCACATGCCACTTCCTATGGTAGGCTGGGTGACCGTCACCAGTAGACGGGAAACACCCGTTAGGTATTTATGTATGCCTCTGATTTATCTAACACACTTTTACCGTTCTGATTCCGTAACCCTTAACTCAGGGTTTATCTCTCAGTTAGATATATATTACCGACGAACCATATATCTACCAGGTTTGGCCCCACTTGCGCTTTATTTAGCCACTGCGAGATTGCCACCATGAGTGGCTAAGCTCGGACGCCTGGGATGGGGTGAGGCGCTCCGCGCGTGAGAGTGCCGGCAGTCACGGGTATGGCCTAAATTTTATGGGTTGATTTACGGCACGCCGCACCGGTTGGAGAACGATTTTCTACGGGTCTTAACGTTGGATTGGTTTACGTTTTCTGGTTGGATCCCACACCGTTGCGTATTGGCCGCCGCTGCCACACGACTTCCCGGAATTATTTGGTCTCTCACGGCTGCCGTATCGGCGACCCGCGCGTTTCTTGGCCGCCCGAAACTGCCGCACATCTCGCGTTCCGTTGCCTCACTCCGCCCCTTCAGTCCTTCTAAAGATGGTTGCTTCTACTCGAGCCACCGCTAGCATGGCGAATCGCCGGCGCGCACTAGCCACGATTTTTGATTCAGCAGCCGCGAGACACGCCAACACTCCAGCCACACCGCCGGCAGCTCAGCCGGCTGCCAATTCAGCAGGTGCTGCGTTCCTGGCCTCGGTGCGTACGCTTCAACGGGAGCACTTCGACATGAAGGTCTCCAAGTCCGTTCGCCAAAAGTTATTCGAGGACAAGAACGGGCGATTTTCCGGGACTGAGTGCCACGCGTCCGCGCTCTTCGCCAGGATGGTCTCTGCGCTGCAGACAGCATTTGTCACGGAGGACATTGGTTTCGCACCCCTTTTCCTACTGGACGATGCTACCCTCCCCGTCCGCGTGGAGGCCAACGCCTTATTGTTCTCCACGCTCGAGCTCATGGTTGACCCCGCGTCGCCAGCGGCGGACTGGATGGACTCCTCGCACTCCACGTTCCCGAGTGACGGTAAGCGGGTGCTGCTTGAGTTTGCCCGCCGCGTGATCCCGGCGGGTGACCCCTTTCAGGGTCAAGCGGACATGTTGATCATCCGCATCTCTGCGGGCGTGGACCCGCATGACAAGATCAGCGACTTCAACGCCGCTCTGAAGGCTGCGAGAACGCGGGCGACACTCCACGATGAGGACGTGAAGGCGCTGTTCATCAAGTCCCTCGACACCGTCTTCTACCAACCGGTGGTGTCACGGTTGCTCCTCCACGATCAACGGGCCGCTCACGACCTACTCACGATTCAACAATGGGTGCGTGAATGCTACTCCGAGCACGTGCGGGCGGGCACCGCCACGGCGTCCGCACACCGCTACTCCCACGGCACGCATTTCATGGAGGGGGCCGCCGATGACTCCGGTGGACCCGGTGAGCTCGCAGACTTGAGGACGATGGTCCTCGACTTGAAGCGTCAATTGGCCGCATTCCTCGACACCGCCGAGTCCGGACCGGCTCCGCGGGGATTTACTCCTCGCGCGGACAAGCCGGACCGCCGCATTAATTCCTATGCTGGAATCTCCGGCGTTTCCGCGTGTCAAATCGACCGATTTACCCCCCACAAACGCCCATTCGGACCCCTTAGACACCCCCTATCAAGGCATTCGATAGCTCAAAATGTGCCTAACGATGCCAAGAAGAACTTGGTTGCAAGCACGAACACGTATGGCTTTCATATGCACCAAGAAGCAACGGTCTAGCCGACCATGCCGTAGAAACTCCAAATGCCATAGCAGCATAGGAGTTAAGACGCGTTTCGCGGCCTCGCCCCTCCCCAACAAAGGGGGGAATTGGTCGCAGTCCATCTCCAAGAAGGTAGCATTCTATCGCGACACCGGTGCAACCGTGCCGTACTGCCAAAATCAGGTGTGCGCGAAGGGCAAGGCGCGGCATTGGCATCGAGACTGCCCGAACGGGGGCCGGACCGGGCTCTCGGCCTACGCTTTTGCTGAAGAGGCCGAAAACTCGGTGTTGGCCGCAAGATTTCAACATGCCATTGACCACGACGACGCCGAGGAGTTCGACGCCCTTTGCATGCTCGCGGGCGGGAAGCCGGACATCTTCGCCGACCTCTCCGCGTGCTCGTTCTGCGAGGAGGACGGTGAGGCCCTCGTGTCCGCCGTCACCGAGTTCTCCGAGTTGGCGCGCGCGGCAGGAGATTCGACATTCAACGTCAACACCTTCACTGCCGACTTGCCGGTGGTGTCGGAGCCGCCCGCACACTCCCCGCCCGCGTCGGTTGAGTACGGGGAAGAATGGACCGGTCCGCCGGACCCCTTCTGCCCTCCCGTCACCCGCACGTTCGCCGATTTCATTGAGAGCGCGGGGATTGCATTGGTGCCCGACGAGCCGGCCCCGAGCATGAATTTGCTCTCCGCGGTTGAGGGGCCGGAGCGCGTGATGGGCTGCAAGCCCGCGACTTACGCCACGAGCGACGATGACGACGACGACCCGGTGGCACTGCCGCGGCCACGGTACGGCTGCGGGAACGGCGTTCCGAGGTTCGCGAGGTCTCTCCTCACTTCCTCCTTGGTGTGCGCACTCTTTGTGATTTGTGCCGCCGCCGCGCCGCACGCCGTTGCCGGTGTCGGTGGTGCCGGTGCGCGCACATGCACGGGTCCACCGGTCGGTGGTGCTACGTGGACTGCCTCAGCAGTCCCGGCCACGGAGGCTTCGCCAACTGAAATGGTTCATGACGTGCCGTGTGCTATTCCACCTCGTCGCCACCGGCGTGAGCAGAGACGGCAGGGCCTCTATATGGCTTCGGTGCCGTGGCATCCCGGGCCGCCGCCGCCTGCCGAGTTGTTTGAGGACGGTCCTCCGCTGTCGCCGGCATCGTCTTCAGATGACGAGGCCCCACCGTCGGGCAGCACTCGGCAGCACCCCGGTGCGGTGCAGCTTCCTGTGATCGAGGATTCGTCAATTTTTTCTACGGATGATTCACCACCGGCCCCGGGGGCCGGCAACTGCTTCACAATCACGCTGCTCCGGGCCGGACCGCCAGCTCCGAAGACCTCTAGTGGCTGAGATTGATCACACCGTGCCTGCCTAGAGGTTAATTATGGTGTAGCTTCCTAGATGTGCAGAAGAGCTCTCTGAATTTGAGCTGTGTTTAGGGTTTTGGCGAATTAACAGCAGTATCTGACAATCTTTGCTGTGAACTGGGACCGCCCTGACCAAGAGTACAGGCCCCCGGTTATGCTACAGTTTCCTCCTGAAGTTGAGCAGGGAGTTTGTTGCTTCGTTTCGCTACTAGCTACGGTCACCATCCTAGGTGGTGTGCTGGATTTGACACTGTGACACTCGAAACTGTCACATGCCACTTCCTATGGTAGGCTGGGTGACCGTCACCAGTAGACGGGAAACACCCGTTAGGTATTTATGTATGCCTCTGATTTATCTAACACACTTTTACCGTTCTGATTCCGTAACCCTTAACTCAGGGTTTATCTCTCAGTTAGATATATATTACCGACGAACCATATATCTACCACATATCATCTGTCACTTATTCAAGGTAAGACTTGCTGGACTTCGGGTTTAGGCTTAGTTATTATGGGCTCTGACTAGCCCTAGCCTGACCCTGCATCCTTATCGGGTCCGTGACATCCTAGCACTGTACTGTACAGTAGTACAGTACAATAGTACAGTCTTGTTTCACTGTCCGGGTTTCCGAGAGCATAAAGCCTCGGCCGGACACTAGTTATGGGGATTATCTGTTTGATCTGTAGCGAGCTTAGCCGGACAATAGGATCTGTCTTTCTCGCAGGTTATGGCCCGCACCGGCTTTCCGGTGATTCTGATGGCACAGCGCCTTGCTGTTGCCATGTTCGGCTAAGTAGGACGTAGGAGGAGTTGAGCGCCCACTTGGGCGGTGGTGTATTATTCTCGCGGTATGGCCTTTTAGCCTGGCAGTGATGGCGGCACGCGTTGTGCTCGCCTTCGCTGCGCAGGAGATCAGCAATTGGTGACGGATTATCTTTTTTTTACGGCAGTATCGTCGCAACGAGAGTTGATTTGCTTCGTGCGCCACTGGCCCTGGCGAGGTCGCTCCACACGTTGCCGATTTTGGCCGCTCTCATTCTTACGCTCACGACCTGTTTTCTTCTGTTCTCTGTTTCTTCGTCTGCTGAGGCTTCTACGGGTGATCTGGCCGCTGTGAGAAGGATGTACCACCACCCTGCTTAGCTCAACTCTTCCGTTGTCTCTCCATCATGGTTACCACAGCGAATAGAATGACGCGGTCTCGCGTCCGTAGATTAGAAACGATTTTCGATGATGTGGGTGCACAGCACTCTGCGACACCCCACACACTGCAGCTGCCAGCTCCGACCACCGCAGCTGCGAGAGAGATTCTTGAGAAATTATGTCAGCAGCTTGCTCGAGACAATTTTGACAGGAAGGTTGCGAAGGTGGTCGCCGCCAAAATTCTCGGAGACAAATCGGAACGCTTCGCTGGAACAGAGGCAGACGCAGTGGACATTTTTTCACAGCTGATGCATGAACTTCGCGCACAATTTCTGCTCCAGTCACAAGTGTCATTTGCTCCCCTCTTTGACCTGGCTAACATGGCTGTTGAGGCTAGGCATGAGGCGAATGAGCTGCTGCTCTCGGCTTTGACGTTTCTGGCTCGGCCTGGCTCGCCTGCTCGTGATTGGCTTGAGGCCTCTGGGTCTGACGTTCCTGGAGATGGCAAGCATGCTGCCCTAGAGGTGGTACGCATGCTCCAGGAGCGCTCAGAGCCCTTTGACTCTTTTGAGTCGCTGCTGGCGGTTCGCATCCCCAGCAGCGGAGATCCTGACCGCGGCATCCGTGAGTTCAATGGCCTGTTGCGGGACGTTCAGCGTTCCCACAACTTGCCAGAGGACGCGGTGAAGCGGCAATTTCTCAAGGCTCTCGGCAATTCGGCTTTGTACCGTGATTTGGCTAATTCCTTGGCTCGGGCTGACCAGCGGCAGGGCGTGTCTCTTTTGACTATTCAGGCTCGCGTGCGGGAGCAGTTCCGCCACGGCCTGAAAGTCTCTGACACCCCTGTTTCTGCTTTGTCATTCGGCGATGGCGCGTCTGACCTGGCTGCGGCGTTGTCCAGTCTGCGGAAGCAGCTGGAGCGCATGCAGCAGGACATTCGTGACCTAAAGCGGCAGAAGCGGGAAGGGTCACCGCCTGCGGGCAAACACCTTCCCCGCTCTGCTGCAAAGCTTCATCGTGCTGGTGTTAAACCACTTGGCACTGCTCCTCCTGTCTCATTTGACGAGAAGAGCGGTGCCTTCGTGCCTCACTGCAGAAATGCGGAGTGTGCACAAAGTGGTTTGAAGCACTGGCATGCTGAATGCCCCAACGGCGGTCCTCAGTCTGCCCACTATTGTGGTGCAGTCGAGGACTATGAGTCTGACTGCTTGGCTGTTCGTTTCCAGCGGTTCTACGACGCTGACGATGAGCAGGCCTTCGAGTCACTCTGGACTATGGAGGGCCGTCCAGAGGTGTGTGAGCTGTCCGCACGACATTCATTTGTGACAGCTGAGCCCACCTCTCTGCGGCACTTTCAGGATGCGGCGGCTTCCGTCACCGTGCCTGACGATGACGGCATGGCTCAGTTTGGTCTGGCCACGTTCCACTCGGGTGCTCGGGACTCGATGCCGCCACCGCCTGCGGTTCGGCGTCCCTCTTCTGCACTCGTGGCTGGTGGTGTGCCTGCGGCTCATGACCCGCCGGTGGTAATCCCTGACTCTCTCGGCTTACCTGACTCTGCTCCGTCGCTCCAGCTTGGCGTCTCCGGCTCTGCACCAGCTCCGTTGTTTGCAGGCATGCGGATTGAGGCTTCTGACATTGGCTCTGAGGTCTCTGACGGTAACCAAGGCTCTGACAATGGCTCTGACGGCGGGCAGCAAGTGGCTTTTGGCTCCTTCGGCACTTTTGAGCATGACTCTGACGGGGGAGCATCGCCAGTGGCCGCTCCGACTCCGATGTACCGTCCGCGGACTCCGCCGAGCTTTCTACGATGTGCATTAATGACTTCTGTGCTCTGTTGTTCTCTGCTGGCCAGCGCTACGGCGTCCCTGGGTACCGTGGGCGGTGGTGACAGGGGCCTGGTTGAGCCCGGAGCCACCGTCCACCGGTGTGCTGGGACTCGGTTTGTTACGATTCCGCCACTTGGTACTGCGGGCATCCGTGATTGGCCGCCAGATGATGGAGTTCTTGTGTCCTCTTCTTCAATGCTCAGACCGCCGTGGGATTCTACTTACTTAAGTTCTTCGGTGTTTTTGGAATCTTTGCGATCTTCTGTCACTTTACTTTCTGCTGTGGATCCACCTTGCCCGCTTGGGTCTGGTGGTGCTCAATTTGTGACAGGCAGCTTACAATTCACTTCGGGATTCTTCTGTGCTTATGTCCCAGCCGCTGAACTCAGCCCTGCTGACCAGCCTCAAGGTGGCTGAGTTTCCTAGCA
>LGRX02019299.1:0-12333 GCA_001247695.2 Cymbomonas tetramitiformis | reverse complement strand
CACACCCCACCCTATGACACTTAAGGAAAATGACAGATGTCACATCCCCTACCCTATGACCAAGTGTAAACATACATACATGCGTCGTAATGCGATTGGCTCAAACTAACAATGATCAACATATCCAAACTAATGTGCATGCAGCCTGCCACACGCACGATCACCTAACAAGCAACGGATAAGATTAGCAAGCTAAGCAACCATACAGTCTTCGAAAGCTGCTCCATGTCCTGCAAACAAGTCAAGCAAACAATTAGTAAGCGCACAATCATGTGACCCTCAAGCACCCCTCAAATCACTGCCCACGACAAAGCTGTCACGGTCAGTGATTGTGGGCCGTGTCGGGGGGGCATAAAGTGAGGCGCGTGACCCCTAAGCACCCCTCAAATCACTGCCCACGACACAGCTGTCATGGGCAGTGACTGTGGGCCGTGTTGGGGGGCATAAGGTGAGGCGTGTGACCCCCAAGCACCCCTCACATCACTGCCCATGACATAGTTGTCACAGGCAGTGACTGTGGACCGTGTCGGGGGGCATAAGGTGAGGCGTGTGACCCCCAAGCACCCCTCAGATCACTGCCCATGACAAGCCGGACTAAGCTGTTACGGGCGGTGATTGTGGGCCGTGTGGGGGGGCATGAGGTGAGGCATGTGACCCCCAAGCACCCCTCAAATCACTGCCCATGTCATAGTTATCACTGGCGGTGATTGTGGGCCGTGTGGGGGAGCATAAGGTGAGGCATGCGACCCCCAAGCACTCCTCAAATCACTGCCCATGACACAACCGTCCCGGGCAGTGACTGTGGGCCGTGTCGGGGGGCAGACGGTGAGGCGGGTAACCCCCATGCATCCCTCAAATCACTGCCCACGACACAGCTGTCACGGGCAGTGACTGTGGGCCGTGTTGGGGGGCATAAGGTGAGGCGTATGGCCCCCAAGCACCCCTCAGATCACTGTCCATGACGTAACTGTCACGGGCACCCTACAAATTATTGGCCTTTTTACACGCGTGGAAAACCGTCCGTCCGACGCGTGGACAGCGTACGGACACCCTATGGACGCTTTTTTTGCTAAATCCACACGTGTGAAATTGTCTAATTTGTAAAAGTGATGTTCATACGGTGTCCATACGATAAATCCACACGTCGTCCGTACGTGCGCATCCGTGTGGACGACGTATGCTAGTTTACCTGATTTTATTACGCGTGTGGACGCTCCGACCGTATGGACAGGTGCCGTCCATACGCATGAACCACTGGAAAATGTTGTCCACACGTGCGGACAGCGAGAAATGCCGCTTCTACCCCTCCTCGGCCATATGGACACCATGGGGACGTGTCCCTGGACCGTACCCACGCGTACGGACGACGTGTGGACGGGCGTGTGGACAGTGTGAGGCCCGTGCCGTGCCACCCTTTTGCGCTTGTCCGCACGTGTGGACAGCCATTGCACCTGGGCCTGGGTGTACCCGAGCACTGCTTGCCCCCTCCTCAGCCATGTGGACACCATGTGGACGTGTCCCTGGACGTACTGATGCGTACGGACGACGTGTGGACGGGCGTATGGACAGTGTGAGGCCCGTGCCGTGCCACTCGTTTGCGCTTGTCCGCACGTGTGGACACCCATTGCACCCAGACCTGGGTGTACCCGAGCATTTCCTTCCCCTTCATCAGCCACATGGACACCATGGGGACGTGTCCCTGGACCGTACCCACGCGTACGGACGACGTGTGGACGGGCGTATGGACAGTGTGAGGCCCGTGCCGTGCCACTCGTTTGCGCTTGTCCGCACGTGTGGACAGCCATTGCACCCGGGCCTGGGTGTACCCAAGCATTTCCTTCCCCTTCATCAGCCACATGGACACCATGGGGGCGTGTCCCTGGACTGTACCCACGCGTACGGACGACGTGTGGACGGGCGTATGGACAGTGTGAGGCCCGTGCAGTGCCACTCGTTTGCGCGTGTCCGCACGTGTGGACAGCCATTGCACCCAGGCCTGGGTGTACCCAAGCATTTCCTTCCCCTTCATCAGCCACATGGACACCATGGGGGCGTGTCCCTGGGTCGTACCGACGCGTACGAACGACGTGTGGACGGGCGTATGGACAGTGTGAGGCCCGTGCCGTGCCACTCGTTTGCGCTTGTCCGCACGTGTGGACAGCCATTGCACCCGGGCCTGGGTGTGCCCGAGCGTTGCTTGCCCCTTCATCAGCCAAATATGGGCACCATGGGGGCGTGTCAACGAACGAACTCATGCGTACGGACGACGTGTGGACAGACGTATGGACGATCGGAATTCGCCAATCCATACGTATGGACGTCAAAATTGGAGTTTGTTGAAACACGCGTGTGGACACATACATCCGCGCGTGTGGATATATAAGGGTTTACCCGTATGGATTAGCGGAATCATGCGTGTGAATACAGGTGTCCGCGCACATACGGTTTATTTACATATATAATACATCGTGTATCATCCGCAATCATCTGAATCAGATGAACTACTACGGTCATCCTCGCTACTACTGTTATCATCGATTTCACGGAAGAAATCCGCCTTGCGATCCAACACAACTTGCAAGCAATCAGTTCGTCGTCGAATGGCCAAAGGGACAACATTTCCTTTGTACCGGGCAAGCCAAGCCGGCATGAAAGGAACATCCTGAATTACCACTTGATTCTCAATGCTGTTTGCGCGAACGAATGGTTGAGACACGTCCCATGGCATGTCTTTGCGCAGGTAAATGTTCTTGCTGATATCGTCCGCAAGCGCAGCCGCCTTTGGGTACCAACGGGCCTTCAACAGAAAGATCTCGTGACCGGGAAGATCAAGCTTGACGATCTTCATGATTTCCCCATACCTATCTTCAACGTCATCGTCCGGTATCTCGCCTGTAAGAAGTTGAGCTGGAGTTGGCACTCCCGGACTTCGAAAGATGCTCTTGAAATACCGTTGACAACTCTTCAAACCAATGTCGCTGTCGTGCACTCGAAAATCTTCACGTCCAATCTTGATGCTAGGATACTCCGTCCACGGGGCGATCCCGGCCAAGGCGAAGGTCTGCTCCTCCTCGGTGAAAGGCTGAATCTGCAAAGTTCTTGGGCACCTTCTCCACGTGTCTGGTTGTAGAAACACCGGAACCACGTCATTCGTCATCGGCCTTCAACGACCCGCCCGTCGGTTGCGACGATTCCGTTGTCCAACGTTCCTGCATTCGCAAGTACACACGGGTGGACTCAATGTTCCGTACGTTGTCATACGGTGGCCGTACGCCGTCCGTACGCCGTCCACGTGGCGTTCGCACAATTTACAGACATGCACATAAGTTGGTACCTGTTGAATGAGTCGAGTGTGTCGTCGAACTTTTTGCACAGAGTGTCGTACTCGGGGAACTCGGTACGAAGGTAGACTTGAATCTTTTCTCTGTCATCTGTTGCGATTGACGCCGCGCAAGCGAATTAGTTGTCTCATAAGAAGACTGAAGAGAAAAAAAAAACGGACAATAGTGAAAACCCATCCGTACGTACGGACAGGTGTTCCACACATGTGGACGACGTCGTCCGCACGGTGGGCTCTTCGTCCACGCGCTTGGACAGGTGGTATTGACCAAACTGACAATAGTAAAGTACCGTCCGTGCGTATGGATCGCTGGCCACACGTGTGAACGACTTCGTGCACACGTACTTAAAAAGCATCCACACGCATGGAAAGACTAACATGCATGGCACACATGATACTTAGGGATGTGCTCACCAGCGGTTGGCCGCACAGTGCTTGATTTCGTTGTAAAGATGTTCTGCTTTGCAGGAGGTCGATACTGGGGAGCTCGACCACTTCGATGCATTCGCTTGATGCCAGCAACCATGGAAACCGTTCGCCGCAACTCCAGTCCTTTCATCATGCTGGCGACGGGTTGTGAGCGGGTCTTGATGGACAGCTTCAACAACCCGAAATAGTCTTCGAAGACATACATCCAGATTTCCCGTGCAGGGCCGTTGTCCTTCAGCTGGTCGACAATGTGCACGAGAAGATGCGACATAATCACCAACGCCTCAGGGGAGTTGTTCCGCTCCATCTCATCTCTCAACTGCATGACTCGGCTCTGCAGCTTGTTCATTTCCTGAAAGGCAAAATAATGAGAGGCAACCTTAATCTCGAACCGGGACATGCCAGGTGTGAATGGTGGAGGAACAACCGGATGGACAACGGCTTCATACGCCGTCCGTGCGGCGTCCGTGCGGCGTCCGAGAACATCCACACGGAAGCACACGGGTTGATTAGGCTTAACGTACCTCTGGATGAATTGAGGGGCGGTTAATTCTCGAACCACCACCGAAAATTCACCAACGAACCTCGCGTATTGTGGTCGGAGAACTTGCCCGTCAGCATTTTGCCAGGATGCAATAACGCCCAGTATCCCAGAAGTGAGGGATACCACCAGCTCCGCGGCCTTCATCTTCCGCACCTTTTCGGGTTCTTGTACTTTTCCTGCAGAAGTGTCTTAGCTAGAGGTCCCATATTTGTCGCGAGCTTCAGACCTCGTACCCACTTGATTGCACCGGTCTTTGCGATCGGTGACAGTCCCCACGGTGATGGTTTGTCCGCAAAGACTTTACATTGTTAGGCATACAGTGGATGGTCCATACGTCGTCCGTACGGTTACATGCGCCGTCCGTCCGGCGGCAACACGGTGTTCACCCGTATGGAATAGCAGAAACTCGCAAACGACCTACAAGCTTACCTGCCAGTCGCTTCGCAGCAGATCTTCGATCGTTTACATTTCTGGGTGGGGGTGCGATAACCCACGATCGATGGACCTTCATCTTCCGCGCATAGTTGCGTGTGTTCGGTCCCCAACCATCACCAAAAATCACGCAGTGGACGCCGTGAATCAGGTTGTACAAGATGTGCATCAGGTCGAGAAGGTAGTCCCGTACAACGTCAAAATCAGGAATGATTGACATCGGGCATGGTTCCTTAACCCCGCTCTGCTTCATGAATTCCTCGACGATTTGTTTAGGCACTCGTCCCTCTCTGGTCATCCTGGCGTGGAGCTGTTGGGTTTCACGGACTTCGCTGTTGGTGCGAAAAGGAATTGGTTCACCTGCTCAATGACGGCGAAAATCAACACGACACGCTTAGACGGTGAATCACGCGTACGGAACACATCGGACTCCAGGCGTCCACGCGTGCGGACGCCGGTATCCACAAGCCCGGACAGGGTGTTCTTTAACACATAATTTAAGCTAAAATCCACGAGCTGTCCGTGGGGTGTCCACACGGTGGGCACACATACTCCGTACGTACGGCCGAAGAAGGAAAGGGGACAAGCGACGGGGTCATGCGTTTACCTGGTTGCAGTCCTTGGTGTAGTGAGGAATATATGATTTTCGTTAGACCAGTTGTAGATTTCTCGGTACCCCGGATCCAGCATTTCAGGCAAGCGTAGTACGAATTAGCTCCGAATCGTCTCGCCGCGTCGCTCAAGCCAATGTAATCTTCGAGCATTTTGTACAGCACGAGCTTGAACGTGAAAACCGTGTTGGTAATCACATCGAACATGCGTACGCCGTTAGTCAGTCTGTTAACCTCCAAGGTGAACATGTCGTAGAACTTGCTGCTGACTTTCGGTTTTCCATCCCAGATTCCCCAAGTCATCACGTATTCTCGTTTGCAGCGAATTTCTCCATCCCGGGAAGTTGACAATCGTAAAACACAGCGGAGTCACCGTGCGAATGCCGTCGTTGAAGGATTGGACGCCATCTGCACACGCCATAATGGCAATGTTCCTCGGGTCTTTAAAGATGTCCCACTTGTTGCGAACGAAGTTGAGAAATCCTGGCGAGTCTGCACGAGCATTGGGAAACGATACATAAGAATTCCTTACACTCACTGTCAACACGGGTGGATAACTACTTACACACGTACGGACAACGAACGAACGAATTGTCCATGCGGTGTTCACAGTCATGGACAGGTTTGCACGAGCTCTGGGAAATGAAACCTAAGATTTCCGCAATTAAACTGTTCACATGGGTGGGTAACATTGTCCGTGCGTACGGACGGCGTACGTGCATACCATCCATATGGTGTTCACCTACATGGACGAGCTTGCACGAGCAGTGGGAAATACGACATACGAATTCCGCACTTGCTTTGTCCACACGGGCGGACGATGCCGATCGTACCTACGGACGACGTACTGCCCTTACGTCCATGCGGTGTACACAGTCATGGATTGAAATTTCGGAGTAAACTCACCGAGTATACCATGTATTTCCGCTCGGGGGTCTTTGTCCAAAATGCCTTCTTTCCACCACGTACGCGCTAGCATGGCTAACTCCGGCGTCAGGAAGAATACGGTGAACAGCGTTTCGAGCGGCCACCATCGAAAAATACAGCGAGCTCGACCTGGAATGTATACCCCGTTCACCGTCTTTCCGTCCTCGTATCTCGGTTCCAGGCATTTCGGACACTTGTCGTAGTTGGCGTGCTCGTTTTGAAAGAATTCGGAGCACTCGGGGCAAACGTCCACTTCGTTGTATCCCTTGAACATCTCCTTCCACTTCTGCATCACTTGTGCATATGTAGATGGAACCTCTGCGACGAGAGTATGTGCACTATCGGCTACATTGTCGATGTAGTGAACACGCAGAATGTTCAGAATCGCATCGAAGTAGGCCTGCGAGCTGTTGTGGTGGTTGTGGGAGACGAGAAGATCCAACACGAAATTGTTCGCCACGACGTTAGCGGACGCTTGGACGTTTTCTACACTTTCCTGCTCACACACACACACACACACATCCTCAAAGAACACATGAATGTGATGAATGCCGAATTGCTGACTTAGCTGATAAGGAGGACCTACCTCTGCGCTTGGGTCCTCTTGAGGTCCCAAGAAGAGCCGATTGATTTTTTCGATCGTCGCATTTGCTGCCTCGTGGATGGCAACATCTTCTGGGAATTCCTCCTCATCACTGCGTTCTTGTGTCTCCTCCTCATCTTGTTGTCGCTCTGGTGACGGCGATCGATCACCATGAAGTCCATTGGCACGCACGTGCCGGAGAGTTTGCTTACTGGATAACCACCTTTCACCATTGCATTCAACGCAGGGACAAAATGGCATATTTGGTCGTCCGTGCGTCGTCCGTACGGTGTCCGTACGCCCGGCTTAGGTTTCCAGCGTATGGACAACGATGTTCATACGTTCCATGTCACATCTGCGCGCATGCACCAACACTTACGTCAAGGTTGTAAACTCGTCGTCCACACGTTAGATTATGGATGGACGCTATGTGTTGTCCGTGTGGATGCCGCAAGCATTCTAGTCCATACGGTTCCATGAGATCGGTTGTCCACACGCGTGGAAACGTCAGTTAGCTGTCCATGTGGGTTTTGTACGAATTTCGTATGAAATGGCACATTTTTCGTACGTCTGCATGTCCCATGGACGGTCTGTCCATGTGGTTGGAAATAACCACACATTTTGAGCAGTCCGCATGGATGGATAGCAAAAGCACACGGTGAATTACGTGTTTTCGTACGACTCTATAGTGTTTATACGTTTTTTGTTGAAAACTGTCCACACGCGTGGAAACGTCAGTTAGCAGTCCATACGCTGTCCATTCGAGTTAGCCTTGACTGTCCGTATGATTCATGTCCCATGGACGGTTTTTTTACACGCACGGACGCAAAAAAAAGCTGACCTCACGAAAACAAAAAACATAAAAACCGTATGGACAACGTACGGACAGCACATTTTACCACACGTGTGGACATTTGGGTAGAAATACTTAGCGAAAAAATGGCAAAAAACAAAACACCCCTAAAAAAGGTCGATGGAGGGCTAAAATCGGAGCGTGGGGACAAAAAAAAAAGTGAGAGGGGGGTTAGGCGCCCTCTCGCTGCTTGCGATTTACCCCAGAACAGGCACTCAGTGGGATTGTTTCCCAGCGGACAGTGCAATCGACGGCCCAGATGAACCCCCCCCGTCTTAATCGGACGGTCTCCGTGAGTTACAGAAACTGAAAATGGCATGAAGGCGTGGGTTGGCACCCACGACACCCCTTGTGCACTAGCGGCGTCCTTGGCGGCAATCGCCTCTTATCGCTAGAACACAAGGGGTATCGTGGATGCCAATGCCTTCAAGGGGATTCGAACCCCTCACCCTCGCGAGAACGCGTTCGGCTTACCAACATTTGACCACTCGGCCATGCACCCACGATGATGAAAAACCGCCGCACGGCAAAAATTATATTCATAAAACCGCGTTTCCCTACAGAGAGGACTCTGATACCAATTTGAAAGAGAAAAAAGAAATTGAGACATGCATTTTCAAAAGACGCTGTCTCATGCACCAGCTCAACGGTCAAACGTCCATACGTTCATGCCCGTACTGTACGGATGAACGCCACGAAGTCAGCGCTGTCCACGCCCGTGAGTACCGTTTTCATCCCATCGCCGCCAAAACGCCCACAAACGCCCACAGTCCTCCAGCAAACGAACCTCCTCGCAAATTTTGTTTCGTAAGTTCCCAACATGGCCAAACGAGTTCAGCCCAGTAGACAACGCACACAGAACCCGAAATCACCACCCACCGCCCCCACTCCCTCGCCAAACCAGCGTCGCCAAACCAGCTTGGTGGAGGCGACCGCGTCAAACACCACCATGCAGCAGATGTTTCAGCAGATGCAAAGCATGCAGCAGCAAATGCTGCTGTTTGCAGGGGCTGCCGGGGCAGGGGGTGCAGCGCAACCCGCAGAGGCTGCGCAGGCCGCAAATACAGCGCGGTTGGTGGTGGACCCGGGCGCCCAAGTCTTAAATGACATGAAGGAAGACGCCCGGGAGGTCATCGACGACTGGCAGGAAAAAGGCATGATACCCCCCGGGACGGTCGCCGTCATTGGGGCGGCCAAGCACACCAAAATCGCCAAGCATATCCAGTCCCGCCACCCGCAGGTGCCCTTGCGGATGGTGAAAACATACGTCACCAACCGGTTGAGTTATTTGAAAATAACTCGGAGGGGCCCGGTCGCTGGAAGTGGAAGGTCACCCAGGACTTCCCCGACGGTTTTCACATCCGGTACAAGGGTCCAGCGGCCGGGTACAAGGTATACGGGCACAGGGATGCGCCGGACCCGGAGGAGACAGAGGCGTGCCTGCAGGTGGCTCTGGCAATTGCTGCTGGCAAGCCACTCACTGGAGGGAAGCACTTTGAGATCTTCACAGCGCTTGGTGCCAAAGCCCCTGAAGCCCCTGAAAAGAAACCGGAAGTAAAGGTAACTTTTGTGCTCTTCCGCCTGTGAGCGCCGGTGTCCACACGTTGTGCAACGGTGTCCAAGCTCGTGGTTATGTGTCAAACCTTTTTTCAACTTGTGCCGCTTGATTGTTTCCACCCTTATGAACCACGTAGTTTGCACGTTGTCCACAGGGGTGTACGTTTTGGCCAGTGAGCGCCAGTTCTTCACTGTGTTTCTTATATGTTTCCACGCGTGTGTCGCCCGTACGAACGACTTAGTCCACACGTCGTCCGCACGGTGTCCAGGTGGAAGCGCCTCAACAGACGGTCCCCGAAGAGCCGGTCCCGCGGGCAGAGAAGCACTCCCCCAACCTCGGGGGCCCCTTGGCCGTAGGGGACCAGGTGGACGTCTTCGCCACCCCCCAGGCGGACGTGGGTCGTATCGGTACCGGTTACGACACCGGAAAGGCCACCAAATCTGGCCTCCCGAACCTTGTCATTGGTCGGGCTACCGTCGCCGCCATCGGGCCGGGAAATTCATTGAACGAGAAACCAATGATTTTGCCCAAAGATACCTACGAGCTGTACGTTGAATTCGTCGTTCACCTCCCAGATAAGGGGGAGGTTTACCCCGTGGAGCGGATTCTTCCCCACCACATGTCGATGGTGGACGAGCTCGTGAGTGCCGAGCAACTCCGCACCGGGACGGCTAATAAAACGATGGAGATGCTGGAGCACAACCTCCAGTCAGTTATAGTAAGAAAAAATGTTATCTGGCAAGTCCTCCCTCCCTCCCTGCCTTCCCCTGCAACGTTCACATTTTTACCTTTTGCACTTACGCGAACGTCCATGTGTACATGTGTGCGTGGTGTTGTTTTGCTGTCCATACGCGTGGACACCATTTATTGTGCCGTCCATACGGGTGGAAGACGGTGTACATACGTAAGGACGCCGTCTAACAAGTGGTTTATGTACGCAGGATACACAAGGCCTACTTGAGGCACGCCAACACGGAGAAGCTGTATCCCGAGAGGCTGACAGCGAGAAAACTGGCCGGCCTGAAGTTGGAGCCTGCTGAGGTATCGGAACGGGACCGTGGATACCCCCCCGTCACGGTGTGTTTGCTTGTATTGTTCTAGTGGTATTTAGCTTGTCAATTGTTGTCGTTGCTCTTAATGCACTTACTTAGGTTGCATTCACTTGCAGTTCCATACGAGAGGAACGAGCCGTCACTGGTTCCAGGACGTGCGGGGGTGTCAGAAGCAAGATGCACAAGAATCGGAAGTTGAAGAGGAGAACGCGGCCGATGGTGATGCTAATGATGCTGTTGTTGAGGCTGTCGAGGATCCCGCCGCTGCTAATGACGGAGAGACTGTGGAGGATGAGGAGAGGGGCGAGGGCGTCGACGAGAAGGACGAGGACGAGGAGCAAACCAACTCTGAGGAGGATGAGGAGAACAAGAAGGATGGGAAGAAGGATGAGAAGGTTAAGGGCGGTTCCGCTCCCAATTCCAAATTCCAAATTCCAAAGAGAAAAGTTGACAGAAAAAAGGAAGAAGGTGAAAAGCCAGCAAAGAAGCCGAGAAGCTAGGCTAGAAAACATTTTGTAAACATTTTGTAAATATTTTGTGTATCCCTGTACCTTGTAAATATTTTGTGTATCACAAGCTATCCACGCGCACGGACACCGATGTCCGTACGCGTGGACTGCATCGTCCATACGCATTGATATCTATAAACACAAGCTATCCACACGTACGGACACCGATGTCCATGCGTGTGGACGATCTATTATTGACCGTCCTTATGGGTGTCCATATGCCGTCCGCACGCACGTTTACGATGTCCATATGGTAGTCCACACGGTGTCCGTACGTGTGATTATGATGTACATGCGTCGTCCATACGTTGTCCATATGGGAGTACATATGCCATCCGCACGCACGTTTACGATGTCCATGCGTCGTCCATATGCTATCCTTACGGATTTACATACGGTGTCCGCACGTGCGATTATAATGTCCATGCGCTATCCATACGCTGTCCTTACGGTGGTCCATACGATGTCCGTACGTGCGATTATGATGTCCATGCGTCCTCCATACGTCATCCATATGGGAGTCCATATACCGTCCGCACGCACGTTTACGATGTCCATGCGTCGTCCATATGCCGTCCTTACGGGATTACATACGGTGTCCGCACGTGCGATTATGAGGTCCATGCGCTATCCATACGCTGTCCTTACGGTGGTCCATACGTTGTCCGCACGTCCGGTTACGATGTCCATGAGACGTCCATACGCTGTCCTTATGGGAGTCCATATGCCGTCCGCACGCACGTTTACGATGTCCATGCGCCGTCCATATGCCGTCCTTGCGGCATTACATACGGTGTCCGCACGTGCGACTGTGATGTTCATACGCTATCCATACGCTGTCCTTACGGTAGTCCATACGTTGTCCGCACGTCCGGTTACGACGTCCATATGCTATCCATACGGGTTTCCATACGGTGTCCCTGCGCTGTCGTGCGGTTGGATAGTGCCTCTGTCCATGCGTATGGACACCATGTGGACATGTGTTCTGTCTATACGGTGTCCATACGGCCGTCCATACGGTGTCCTTACGAAATCCTTACGGTGTCCATGGGACATTTTCATATGGACACCACAATTACGCGTCGTCCGTATGGTTCTTACATATGCATCAAGGTTTCGCCAGAAATCTGTCCAGACCGTCCATACGGTTGTCCATATCAAGGTATGTCTTACGCAAGGTCGACTTTACACAAAACTTCCGAAAATATTTTTATTCGATAAACATGTCGCTCAAAGCAATCTAAACATATTGCGTACTCCGGGTATGCAATTGACCCAGGCATTGAAAAGTTATGGTCGATACCGCTCAGTTATCTCCCATACTTAACCATACATAAGCGGAAACTTAAATCGCTTATATCTCACGATCTAGAAAATCAGAAGTTTTGTGTAAAGTCGACCTCGCGTAAGACATACCTTTATATGGGTCCTTGCGATGTCCATACGCTGTCCATATGCAAATCCACACGGATGAATGGGGCAATAATTTGTAGGG
>LGRX02019297.1:0-11312 GCA_001247695.2 Cymbomonas tetramitiformis | reverse complement strand
CAAAGCGCATATCACACTGCGTCATGCTGTATGCGACTGACGGGCATATCACAATGCGTCATGCTGTATGGGACCAAAGGGCATATCACACTGCGTCATGCTGGATGCGACTGACGGGCATATCGCCGAAAGTTCATTTGACATGGTGAAGTATGTTGCACCTGCGCATGGTTGTCAGACAGATGGCTGTCGTCGATGGTCAGAGTGCAGTCCCCGCAGCCCTCCTTCTCTCCGAGAAACACGGCGCCGCCCTGGCGCTGCACGGCCGCAAAATGATCCCCCAATGCGCTTAGTTGAAAACGTGCTAATTCTAAGAGTCCTTTGATTCTTGTTGAAAGCCGACATGGAGCTGACCTGCCACCCCGTCCCAGTAGCTGGTCTCTCAACCTTCAGGTGCACACGGGTGGGTATTCAGGGGCCAGTGGACAGGGAACTGCGTGCGAGTGTCTCCGCCCCTGCCATGATTTCGCAGCCATCCGAGGGATGCCCTCGATGCCCAAGGATCATAGTGCATCGTCCAATGATCGGGGGGCTCCAGTGCATCGCCCAATGATCGGGGGGCTCCAGAGCATCGCCCAATGATCGGGGGGCTCCAGTGCGTCGCCCAATGATCGGGGGGCTCCAGTGCGTCGCCCAATGTGGAGCATCTTCACAATTATCGCTCGCGATAATTTCGGTTATTCAGAACTGAGAAATCGAGCAGGCGCGACTTTTGTCGCCCGGGAGAGGGCCCGATCGGGAATACAACACATTCTGAGTGGCGTCCCGATCGGGGTGTCACGGGGGTGACACCGTCCGCAAGGGAGTATCAATTCCGGAGTTTCCACACTTCCGAATCCCGAAAGCCCCTGCTTTCTGCTCTGAAGTTTGTAAAAATTCTAGTTAACAGTTAGTCTGGAAGTAGTTTACGTTTAAATTTTTTACATTTTATGCCTGCTAAAGGTATTCAGCGAGGCGGTGGGATTTCTGAACCGGCTGCGGTGGACGCGGCGACTCAAACGGACGTTTCAGCAGTACGGGCGGAATTTTTCTTGAACGCAGCTTTACTTGATCGTCGCTGCTGGACTCATCCGGCCTTTGTTCCGTGTTCGTGCTGCAATACTTGCCAACTTTGGCTGCCTAGGGAACCGTCAGCAGACTTCATTCGTCCGCGTATTTTCCCTGGGCACTACCTCGGGTGTTCTTGTTTGAAGCTGCCAGACATTGCAAGAAGATTTTATTAATGCCCATCAGGCGACACGGTACTTGCACAGCTTTTCCTACATTCCCGGTTGCCACGCTTCGTGTCAGGTGTACAGAGTGCGACATTTACGGCCGTAGAGTTTTGGCGAAGTGGAGGATTTTAATTCCTGAGTGCAGTCGTTCCTTGCACGGGAGAGGTACCATTGATCTCTGCAGCCGCTGCGGGGTGACACATCGGAGGAATTTCTTTACTGCAGTGTGGTGGCCAATTGGTAGACGGCAGATTTTATTGTTCAGAGTTTGAGAACAGTTAATCATGGCTTCACGGAACGACCATTTGATTGTTTGGACTTCGTCGGTAGCGAAAGCAAAATTAAAGAAGTTACAACAGCATCTTAAAGTCTCGGCGCGCATGCGAGTGGTTTCATGGGAAAAGCAGCGGCAGCAAGTTCTTGATTGGGTGACTTCTTCTCTTCCGGACTTGCAGTTACTGCCAGAGGATGTGCGGTCACAGACGGAAGTGCTTTTGGGAGCTGATTTGCTTGCCGGTGGCGGCGTCCTTTCGGGGACGGTTGGAGCCCCAGGAGCTTCGGGCATCGGGACTGTCGCGGCGGCGGGCTCCGCTCCCGTGACAGCGGTGTCCGGGGCATTGGCAGGATCTGGTGGCCTCGGTGCCGGCGTCTTTTCACGGACGGCCGGGGCCACCACGGGTTTGGGCATCGGGACTGCCGCGACGGTGTCCCCTACACCTGCGGCAGCGGTGGACCCGGACGCAATCGCGGCGGCAATCGCCACCGCCTTGGGAACTCGCCTCGACGCTTTGGGAACCCGCATCGCGAGTTTGGAGGCCCGGGGAGGGGCACCGGCGGGTGCTCCTTTGCTGGGCGGTGGAGTGCCACCACCCGAGGCGGAGCTGCTGGCGAGAGCGCTGAGAGATTCAGTAGCTACGGCTGAGGGTTGGGACGTGGCCAAGTGTTCGCAGGCGTGTGCGGACTTGGTGCACGAGGCGGCCAAGCTTCGATCGCAGCTCACACTGCTGAAGGGAATTCATCCTTTTGGTAAGTTGCCGATGAAGGCGTTGGAGGCAAACGCTTTCCCGGCGATGGTGTAAGCGCTGCCGGAGCTGGCGGAGGAGGAGTGCGAGCTTGACGAGCTTCCCGCAGGCAAGGAGGCCACGCAAGAGCATTGGAGGGCATTTGTGCACATGTTGCAGGCGCGGGTGAGCGAATTCCAGATGTTCGTCAAGTCCAAGGTCCCGTCGTTTCAGTTGTCCGACGTGACGGTGCCCTCTTTCTTCAAAAAGAGGAAGCGAGGACATGGGGATTCAGACAAGGAGGAGGCTCGGGCCGCGGGGGGAGGGAGTGCACGGCTCCCGCCCCTGGACGCGGCTCGTCGGGAGCAGTTGGCAGCGCTGGGAAGTTCCTTTAGGACCGTCAACGAGGATCAACTGGCGCGTGCTCTTCGTGGAGAGCTGGCCCCCGAGGACATCGCTCGTCCCCCAGGTGCGGGGACTCTCCCCTCTGCGACCCCGGCCCGGGGGCCCCTCGCGGGGGTCAACTTGCTGGTACAGCCACCTCAAAGGCTGCTGCAGGAAGACGAGGGTCGCCTTAAGATGAAGGATGGCGAGCCCACGGTGGTGCCTAAGACGAAGAAGTGCAAGGACATGGACGAGTGGGAAAGAGGCTTCTTCAGAATCATGTGCGAGGCGCCATTGGAGGCGCGGGAGGACTTGGTGGACTTCCTTGCTTGGGCGAAGACCATCGCGGCTGACTTCACATTTTACCATTTCAGCGAGTTCTACGAGCACCTGATTCGGCAGGTGCAGAGATCGACGGTGGGCATCTCGTTGGAAGGGTACGACCGCGTGTGGAGGATCTACCAGCAGCAGCACCGGCTGCAGCCGGGCGCGAAGAGGAAGAAGAGTGACTACAAGTGGCAACGCGAAGGTGCTCAGCAGCCGCAGTAGCCGCAGCAGCCACAAGATGGCAACGGTAAGGGAGGCAAAGGTAAGGGGGGCCGCGGAGGCCGAGACGGACGCGGTGGTGGAGCCGGTGGTGGAGCCGGTGGCCGTGGCCGTGGCATTCCAGATGCGTGCTACGGCCACAACGGTGGCCACTGCCGACATCAGCCTAACTGCCACTTCAGACATGTGTGTAGTGTCTGCGGGGATGAGGGGCACGTCCGGACTGACCCGGCGTGTCCAGGTCCTCAGGCATGATGCGAGGGGCTGATCCCGGCGGTAGCTGTGCCGCCGGGGGAGCCGGAAAGCAGCCAGGTGGCCCCGGCGGGGGCAGGCGAAGTCCCGGCAACGGTGCCGGGCCCGGCGGTGGAGGTGGACATGGCGCCGGTGGTGGGGAGATTGGGCGAGGGCGAGGCCACCCTTCCTGATGGGCGCGCACACGGTGAGCGCGAGGTGGAGGTGCCGGCGGGCGGGCCGGCTCCCGTGAGATGGTGGGATGGTTTGCGCTGTGATGAGTTCATCCCGGTGTGGGACGTGCTCGGGGGACCTCGCAGGCACGATCGAGTTCCCCTACGGTGGGAGGTGGAGCGCATCGCCCCACTCCCCGCCACGCAGACGAACCCTGATGCTTGGCGCTCGCCTGAGGAGCCGGGACGGGTGCGCATGTCGACGAGATGGCCAGCGATCCGCGCGGAGATCTTGCAGCGGGCCACCATTGAGAACATGGAGAGATGTGGCACGGGCGAGAACGGGCGGAGGTGTTATGCGGAGGAGTGCGAGCGTGTGGGTTGCGCCATCCCGACGATCACCAGTCGGGCGCATCTCGTGGCAGCCGCGTTCCAGGATTGGCACGATGTGGACTTCCTTGTGAGGTGCGCGGCGTGCGGTGCAGGGTGGCCGTCGGAGGAGATGGACGTGGACGAGCCGTACCGGGTCCCCAACTACGTGGGCCCGGAGCACATGGAGGTCATGAGAGACGAGATTCGGCGCGAGAGCGAGGCGGGCCACATCTTCCTGGCAAGGTGGCGCCTACCTCTAGGCATCATTGCCCTCGGCATGGTGGAGAAGGTGCGGAAGGGCAGGATCAAGTACAGGCCGGTCAGTGACTACTCTCGGCCGGAGGACGTTGGGGTGAACGCCCGCATCGAGCTGGACAAGGACGAGTTCACCACCGTGAAGGAGGCCTACGGCATGCTACGGCCGAAGTACTGGATGTTCAAGGTGGACATGGAGACCGCCTACCGGAGCAAGGGGATCGCGTCCATGTACTGGCCCCACCAGTGCTTTGAGTTCGACGATGTGCGGTGGATGGATGCACGGGCTCCGTTTGGCAACCGGGCCTTGCCAGGCATCTTCATGAGGTGGACGAGGGCCATCGTGGCGTGGATGCGCGCGCGGGGGATTCCCACCGTGGGTTACCTAGATGACTTCTTCTGCATTCTCGAGACCAGGGAGCAGGCGGAGGAGGCTATGCTCCTGCTGGTCGAGTTTCTGACCTTCCTGGGCTTCAAGGTCAACAGTGCGAAGTGTGAGGGTCCTACGCAGCTCCTGGAGTTCCTCGGGGTCCTGTTGAGCACGGAGGGCGACGTCTACACGGCGTCCATTGACGAGGAGCGCATCGCCGTGGTGGTGAAGATGGCGGGGGACTTGCGAGCGAGGGCGGCGCGGGGCATGGTGTCCCGGAGAGCCCTGGAGTCGCTGCTGGGGCTGCTGGCCTTCTGCAGCCATGTGGTGTGGGGCCTCTCCCTCTACACGAGGAGAGGCTTCAATTTCCTCGCGGCCACCACGGGCAGGAGGACGGTGAGGCTGCCGCACCCGGTGCTCGAGGACTTGGCCGTGCTGGAGAGACTGGTGGACGAGCGGCACTTCGCCACGGACGCTTCGGGCACACTGGGCTTCGGTGGAGTCTGGGAGAAGCTGTTCTTCTTGCTGAGCTGGGCGGACCTGGCGAGGCTGCCTCAGCGACCCTGGTTCCCGAGGCGGCCGGGGTGCCCGGCGAGTTGGAGCATCAACTACATGGAGTTGTTTGCTGTCTGGTGGGCGGTGGTGCTTTGGGGGCACCGGATGGGCGGGCGTACGATTGTGGTGAACATCGACAACAAGTCCGCGATGTACCAGGTGGGCAGCTGGTGGGGGCCGGTGGAGTACCTGCCATTGCTGCGGCAGATCTTCTACACGTGCGCCAAGCACGACATTCGCCTGCAGCCCAAGTACATCTCCACCAAGGACAACCTGCTGGCGGACCTCCTCTCCAGGTTGGACATGCCGCGCTTCCTGGTGGAGCACCGTGCCTTCCTGCGGGCCACGGTTTGGCGGCAGGACCGGGACGACTGGATGGTCTGCCCGGTGCGGTGGGCGGAGCTGGACCAGGAGTTCGGCCCGTTCACAGTGGACGCCTGCGTGGCGGAGTCCCGGGCGAACGCCTACTGTTACCTGAGTTGGAGCAGGGTGGAGGATGCGCGGGTCCAGAGGTTCGACGGTCACAATGCTTGGGGCAACCTCCCCTTCAGCATCATCGTGGCCATCATCAAGAACTTCCTAAAGTGCAAGAGGCGGCAGCAGTGGGGCACAACGGCGTGTTTCCTCGTGCCGGTGTGGCCGGGGAACGAGGGCTGGGAGCTCGTGAGAAGCCTGCCCGGAGTGTTCAAGGTGGTGCGCGAGTGGGCGCAGGGCACACACCTGTTCACTGCCCCCGATCTGCGAGGGCACGGCAGGACCGCCTGGGGGCCCACCAGGTGGCCTGTGGTTGTTGTGCGGGTAGGGCCGGAGCCGGTGGCCCTTCCTGACTGGGCGTGAGGGTTGGGCAGAGGAGCTGGTGCAGGAGCTGCAGCGCGAGACGGAGCGCTGCAGGGCGGAGGCCCTGGCACCAGAGACGAGGAGGTGCTACGGCACAGGGGTGAGAGCCTTCGTCACCTTCTGCATTGCCTTCGCCTGCATGGGGTGCCTGGACCCCCTCCTGCCAGCCACGGACGCCACTCTCTGCATGTTCATCACCTTCTCCAGCTGGTTCGTGCAGCCCGACACCATCAAGAACTATCTGGCAGGGGTTCGGCAGCTGCACCTACAACGAGGGCACAAGTGGGTGCCGGTGGCAGCCAGGCACGCGGTGGCGGCCACCCTCCACGGGGTGAAGCGGTGCTGGGGGAGGCCTCCCAAGGCGGTCATGCCACTCACATTGGCAGACCTGGCTAAGATGGCGCTACTCATTTCCACGCACGACCTCGGTCAGGGGTCCCTGTGGGCGGCCATCCTCGTGGGCTTCTTCGGGTTGTTCCGGAAGGACAACCTCACCACGGGTAAGACAGGTGCGTGGAACACGCGGGGGGCGCTGGTGAGAGACGACATCCTGTTCCAGGACGACATGGCGGTGGTGTGGGTCAGGGTGCGCCACAGTAAGACCATTCAGTGCGGGGAGCGGCAGCACTGGGTGCCGCTTCGGGCGGTGCCAGGATCGCTCCTGTGCCCGGTGCGGGCGCTCACGCGCCTCATGGCGAACACGGTGGGGCGGCCAGGAGACTCGGCCCTCTTCGTGATAGAGAAGACGGTGGGCAGACGGGCCTCGGTGGTGCCCATGACCCACGATGCCCTGGTGGCGGGCATCAAGGCCTTGGCAGAGCGTGTGGGGCTGGACCCGGCCAGCTATGCCGGGCATTCCTTGCGGAGGGGCGGGGCCACGGCGGCCATGCGCTTGGACGTGAACAGCCTGTACATCAAGATGCAAGGAGATTGGAAGAGCGACTGCTTTGAGCGCTACTGCGAGCTGGACACCGAGCAGAAGCTCATCCTTCCCGGAGCCATGGCAGAGGCCGCGGCAGCGCTGCTCTAGACAGGTGAATCACTCGTGCACTCGGCCCTCCCATGCCTCCGATTGGGTGAGTGTGCCTAGGGCCCCTGAGAGAACCCCAAGCTATGTCAGGAGAGCCCCTGCTAGGTGCAGGATTGGGTGGAGGCTGCTGCTGAGGAAGCTTCTGCGCTACTGAGAGGAAGCTACTATCCGTTGCCGTGAGCCAGAGAGGCACAGCCAGAGAGGCTTAGGCACGGAACTAGCCGCGCAGCTTCGAAGCAGCAGCCTGCTCCCTGACAGACTGTGAGACACTCGTCCAGCCAAAGACTCGGGAGTAATGGAGACAGATGGAGAAGAGCTCGCCAGAGAGGCAGAGCAAGAGAAGCCAGAGAGGCTAAGAGAAGACTCGCCAGAGAGGCAGAGCACCGAGAAGAGAAAGCTTGCCAGAGAGGCCGTAGCTCGAGAAGAGAAGAGAGGAATAAGACTTGCTACACTAAATGTAATCTATAATGAAAACTAGCAAGCATCCATTCCTGCTCGTGCTTGCATTGTGTTGCTTGGGTGCACCCTGCTTGCATTTCGGTTCATGAATAATTCACAATTATCGCTCGCGATAATTTCGGTTATTCAGAACTGAGAAATCGAGCAGGCGCGACTTTTGTCGCCCGGGAGAGGGCCCGATCGGGAATACGACACATCGTGAGTGGCGTCCCGATCGGGGTGTCACGGGGGTGACACCGTCCGCAAGGGAGTATCAATTGCGGACGCCACAACGGGGAGTCAGTTTCCACACTTCCAAATCCCGAAAGCCCCTGCTTTCTGCTCTGAAGTTTGTAAAACCCTCCCTCCCATCCCTGCTGACTCTGTTGGTTGTGGTTTGGGGGAAGGGTCAGGGTGGAGGCTGCTGCTGAGGAAGCTTCTGCGCTACCTGAGAGGAAGCTACTATCCGTTGCCGTGAGCCAGAGAGGCACAGCCAGAGAGGCTTAGGCACGGAACTAGCCGCGCAGCTTCGAAGCAGCAGCCTGCTCCCTGACAGACTGTGAGACACTCATCCAGCCAAAGACTCGGGAGTAATGGAGACAGATGGAGAAGAGCTCGCCAGAGAGGCAGAGCAAGAGAAGCCAGAGAGGCTAAGAGAAGACTCGACAGAGAGGCAGAGCACCGAGAAGAGAAAGCTTGCCAGAGAGGCCGTAGCTCGAGAAGAGAAGAGAGGAATACGACTTGCTACACTAAATGTAATCTATAATGAAAACTAGCAAGCATCCATTCCTGCTCGTGCTTGCATTGTGTTGCTTGGGTGCACCCTGCTTGCATTTCGGTTCATGAATATCTCCCCTGCTGACTGCACCCGCACAGGGGGGGGACCGAAGGCCATGCAAAGTTGTGTCCACAGGTATTGAACTGCGCAGAACTTCAGACATGCTTGCTGTATCTGCCGAGGTGTTTTCCCCGTTGACGTCGTGCTGTGTCTGCCAAAGATGTTTTCCCCTGATGCCGTGCGATATCTGCCAAAGCTTTCCCCCCCTGATGTCGTGCTGTATCTGCCGAAGTGTTTTTACTGATGCCGTGCTGTATCTGCAAAGCTTATTTCCTGATGTCGTGCTGTATCTGCCAAGCTTCCCCTGATGCCGTGCTGTATCTGCCAAAGCTTCCCTGATGTCGTGCTGTATCTGCCGAAGTCCCCCCCCTGATGTCGTGCTGTATCTGCCGAAGCTTCCCGCTGATGTCGTGCTGTATCTGCGCCGAAGTCCCCCCTGATGTCGTGCTGTATCTGCGAAGCTTCCCCCTGATGTTGTGCTGTATCTGCCGGTTTTCCCTGATATCGTGCTGTATCTGCCGGTTCCCCCTGATGTCGTGCTGCATCTGCCGAAGCTTCCACCCCTGATGCCGTGCTGTATCTGCCGGTTCCCCCCTGATGTCGTGCTGTATCGGCCGAAGTCCCCCCTGATGTCGTGCTGTATCTGCCAAAGCTCCCCCCGCGTGATGCCGTGCTGTATCTGCCGGCCCCCTGATGTCGTGCTGTATCTGCCGATGTTCTTTCGTCCTGGCACGGGGTCATAGCGCAGTGCAACTGCATCTCCTGCACAGTTTTGCGGCGAGGCCACCGACGGTGAAAGAAGCGGATGCCGGGCCAATCACGGAATCCCTTCCCGCAGCGCCAACGCACACAGGACGTGGCGCACCCACCCGCATGCAACCTTGTGTGATATGAGTGCAGCACGTCGGAGCTCCGAGGTTGCTCACACTCACATATGCGAAATTGTTGGACACATTGCTGTTCCTGATGTGCGTTGTAGAACAGCCCTTTAGCACGCCACCGTCACCCTGCGTACATATGCCAGCCACGCGCCTTGTGCGGAATAAGAACACGCCACCTCAGCAGCCACCAACGAAATCTGATAACCCCATTCACATAGACTGCATTGCACAGGGACAGTACATTGGGTTGAAGCAGCGGTGCACAGAGCCCCCGAGCCTACACACCCTTCCCTCTCTACTTGTAACCCGAGTCGGCACTTCGGTGCATCCGCTTTGGTAACTTACGCCCGGCGGTTTCCCCTCTGACACCCCCCACGCTCAAGTGGAAGGCGGTCGAGTACCAAATGCAACTCCGCGATTCCATCTCCCCCCCCTCGTGCAGGCAGTTATCAACCATCACAGAGTGACGCCCAGCTCACCGCAGCAACCCCGTTGTAATGCACCAAGCTGTCCGTGATCTCGGTTTGCACGGAGCAGCCCTCTTTGCCGCACACGGCATAGACCACCCCGGAGTATTCCTGAAAGCGATCAAAGCAAGCCGCAAACGTCAATTGGTGAGCCGCAGTCGGCCGTCTACAGCAGTCTGCTACGTACATGGCAGCATGCCTGACTGTACATTTACTGCACTGCTGCTGCTGCGGAAGATACTCCTGCTGCAGAAGATGCTCCTGCAGAAGCCGTAGGATCCTGATCGGGACCGCACTGATCCCCAACGTCTCTGTGTTGTCTCCACTCCACTGCATCACTGGGGCGAGGGGATGTCTAAGCCCCGAGGTGGTTCGAAGGGGGCGGACTGCATCACTGGGTCGAGGGGATGTCTAAGCCCCGAGGTGGTTTGGAGGGGGCGGACTGCATCACTGGGTCGAGGGGATGTCTAAGCCCCGAGGTGGTTTGGAGGGGGCGGACTGCATCACTGGGTCGAGGGGATGTCTAAGCCCCGAGGTGGTTTGGAGGGGGCGGACTGCATCACTGGGTCGAGGGGATGTCTAAGCCCCGAGGTGGTTTGGAGGGGGCGGACTGCATCCACCATATCTTCACCTATAGGCGCCTTGCGCTGCTTTGACCCTGATGTAGTGTGCGAGTGGGAAACAACCCCGGGAGGTTGAGGATGTCTCAAGTGCTGGAGGGCAGCCACGCAAGGGCAGTAAAGCAGCACTCTCACCGAGGCGATGTTGTATGCCACCTCAGCACCAGTGAAAACAATCGTTTGAGCGGCACCTTCATCGATGGACACCACCCCGCCGACCTGAACAGTGCCCACAGCCGCCTCCTGTGAGCTGCTCGCCAATCGGCTTTTGCCTTCTCTTGCTGCGTTTCGACCCTTGGTGCACAATTCATGGCGTGTGGCGCGAATCCCTCGTTACGCTCCATACGCCCCTCACATGCAACCTTGGACTTCGGAATTCCTAAAATAGTCGACGTCACCATGAGGCCTCAAACAGCAAATGTCACCAGGTACTGCTTACACATAAAATTGTTTTTTAGCAACAAATGATTGAATTTTCCCACCAAAATCTGAGTACTCTCAGATCCAAAAGTGCTACGGGCGTCCGAGACAACACCGTGTGACAGTCGAGCTGGGCCATACAATGTGACAGACGAGCTGCACCAGACAGTGTCATATGCAACCTAGACGGCACCGTGTCATAGGCAGACCAGACCAGACAGTGTCATCGGCAACCGAAAGCACACCGTGTCATCGGCAACCAAGACCACACTGTGTCATAGGCAGACTAGGTCAAACAGGGTCATGGGCAACCTAGACCAGACAGTGTCATAAGAAGAATATACCAGACAGTGTCATAGGAAACCTAGACCAGACATTGTCATGGGCTAACGAAACCACACCGTGCCATAGGCATCCTAGACCAGACCATGTCATAGGCATCCTAGAACAGACCGTGTCATAGGCAGCTTAGACCACGCCATCTCATAGGCAACCTAGAACAGACCGTGCCATAGGCAGCTTAGACCAGACCGTGTCATAGACAACCTAGACGACACCGTGTCATAGGCAACCTAGACGACACCGTGGCATAGGTATCCTAGACCAGACCATGTCATAGGCATCCTAGACGCGTTGGGGGGCCATGCTGGGAGCCTCTAGACGGAGCCTCTAGACGCGTT
>LGRX02019296.1:0-22343 GCA_001247695.2 Cymbomonas tetramitiformis | reverse complement strand
CAATGATGTGAAGGTCAAGCACCAGCCCATCGTCGAGGATCAACCGATGCCCAAGCGAGGCCAAAGCCCACAACGGAGTGGCACCACCAGAGCGGATGAGCCGAAGTAGGGGGGGCGAGAAGGGCGAAGGTGGAAAATGCGGTGAGTGTGCGCAACGAACGCGCTGCACACAGCAAAGGTGAGGGTCGAGGAATTGGAATGGGAGTGGGCGGTGGTGATAACACCACCACACACCACCAGATGACGGCCAAGGGATGCGTCGGGTGAAAGCGGAGAATGCGGAGAGGCGAGGTCGTAGGAGTCAAAGTCCTTGTCGTCGATCAAGCCGAAAACGTCGGAGTCGAGGTTGGTGTCTGGCGAACAAGCTCCACCAGACATCACTAGGTCGCAACCAGGGGTAAGATGTTGTCGATGTAGTCGTAAAGATACCAACGCCGAACGTGTAGCGGCCATACGTACACGCTGGAGTGAGGCGGTCATGGCCACAGACTGCAGACCGCAGAATCTGCAAACCCAATGATAGGGTTCCCAAGCGAAAAAATAACTTTTCGTAAATCAACCGAATCCAGCGATGGAAGGGTCAATTTTGGGTAGATTTTTGCGGGGAACACGGCGGTGAGGTTAAAAACGTCGTGCGGAAAGCCAATTTTCCGGCAGCAGAGGTGCTGCTGGCCAGAGCGTCGAAGGCGTAACGTAAAATCTCGTACGTTTGTCCAGCGGTAAATTGAAGCACACAGGGTGCGCGGCAAAAACGGTGGAAGATGTCGGATAGATGTCGGGAGGCGGCTTAATGTGGTGTCGGCCGGCGCTGTTTGTAAGGCGGTCCGGCGCTGATGTCGGGATGTCGGAAGATGTCGGATAGATGTCGGGTAGAGTCGCAGGGCGCGAAGCGAACCAGAGAATAAAAACCAAGCCAACACTGAAGGTGCGTGGGCTATAACCTCATAGAACAGGGGAAATGTATATATATATATATATATATGCACTGTCATTGTGATACGGAAAAGGCAGGCGTGTCAGGCTGGTAGAGTCTAAAGTCGGATTAAACTGAAAGACAATTGAGTTTAAGCTGGCGGACGGACCGTGACACACGAGCGGAGCAAACAGCAGGCACTGCAAGTGACATCCGAGCAGGCGAGGGGTGACACAGGGCACCACAGACCTCCCCCCTTATGGGGGGTGAAAGTCAGTGTTCCCATGATAGAGCCCACTAGAAGAAGGCTGCAACGCCCTGTTTCTTGGTTATCGGGCGGTTACGCTCACTCGAAGGCAGGTGGTGCAAAAGTGGAGGATTTATCGTGTAAGCGTCAATTCGAAAGTATAGACAAAGTGGATTCGTTTTTGTTCGAGGCTAAGACACAGGTAGATTCGTTACTGTTAGAGCCAGATTCGTTTAATGAAGTTCAGCTCTCGGCGTTGAAGAGCGCGCGAGCTACTTTGGAGGATGGTATCGCTTGGGTTGAGGGATGTGCGCAAGTAATCCACGTCGCTTTTCAGTTCGGATGGCAGGTTGCACAAGAGTTTGAGGAGGAGCCAGTTGTTCAGAATGATGAGGATCAACAACGCCTTAAAAAGGCAAGAAAAGTTGTAGCCACGAGGCAGGCCGAGAGGGCAAGTGCTGGGTGGCCCTAAGGGCTACTTTGATTCGAATGGGCAGAGAGCGGCTTCAAGCCCTCTAGGGAATATTTCCCAGCAACGTTAGCGTTGATAATTCCTGGCGTATTGCTATGGAAGAGCTCGGCTTATCGCCAGCTATGTAAGATAGCTCGGCTTATCGCCAGCTAGGATGAATGTCCATATTTGGCTTATAGCCACAGAAGTAATTTAAGCGTGTTGTTTCGCTTCCAATTTGGCGTATCGCCAACGTCAAAGTGAGGGGAATGTGAGTACCCGTGTGAGCGTTAGCTTGTTACCAGGCTTATTGCCGTGGCTCCTCACTAGAGTTGAGATCTGACTTGAAATTGCTTGGGCTTAAAGCCACTTCAACGTGTTGTCGGAAGTTGTCGCCAATCGCTAAGATCTCGCATGTTCAATTGGGTTTGGTTCATACCGCTCGTTGGTTGCAGAGAATGTTGAAAATGAATGTGCACAAAGGGATTGCTTGGCACTGTGCCGAAAAGCAATGATGGCGTGGATCGTACGTTTGCTAGCTCGATGCTCGCTAAGTTCAAGTCAAGATGTATCACGCATGTTACACCGATGATTCGTGGTTGATGTTTGTGCGTATTGGAGCTTGGCATGTTTACGGGTCTTTCAATCAGATCTTTGTTCCGTCTCCGAGATCCTAGTCTTGCTCTACGATGTGATTGCTGGGTAGTTAGGGTAGTTAGGGGGGTACTGTAGTGTATGTGTGTCACATAACTGAATGTTATGTGTCACAGTGCAGCGAGCGGAGCGAGAGGTGCTGTGTCACATAACTACGGTTATGTGACAGACTGGAACGGAGGTACCACTGTGTGGTATAAGGTTTCGAACTCTGTGAGAGTTCGGCTCCGCAGTTTGATTTGTGTCAAAGAAGGGTGTGTTCCCACCCACCTCCCTTGCTCAAGCTTTTGCTTTTTGATGGCCTTTTGGTCGGGTTGTTGCTGACGGTTCAGTGTTTGTGTCGTCGTGCATCGTCCGAACTTTGGCTTGTTTCTTCATGAGCTTTGTGCGCACTACAGGTTATCTGGTGATTCCGTCGTGCAGTGCGCAACTTCAGCCTTCCGAGATCCTAGTCTTGCTCTACAGATGTGATTGCTGGGTAGTTAGGGTAGTTAGGGGGGTACTGTAGTGTATGTGTGTCACATAACTCTGGTTATGTGACAGACCGGACCGTGGGACCCAGGACCTAGGTCCCAGAACCGTAGGTCCCAGAACCGTAGGTCCCAGGACCTAGGTCCCAGAACCGTAGGTCCCAGAACCGTAGGTCCCAGAACCGTAGGTCCCAGAACCGTAGGTCCCAGGACCGAGGTCCCAGGTCTGAGCAGTATAAGGTTTGGAACTCTGTAGAGTTCTGCTCCGACACTTGATCTGTTTTCGGGAAGGGTATCATTTTTGTTACAGAGTTACAGTAAAAATAAATTCGGTGTGTATATTTGGTGAATTTTTCAGTATGGATGATTTTTCCGACGCGCAATTGGAAGAGAAAATCGCGAGAGTCAAGGCGTCGCCAGAGTTCGCAGCGTATTGTAACAAACGCCGGCTTCTCATGGTACCGCGCCGGGTTTGTTCCGCTGGTGACACGCATGACAGTGGTGACAGTATGACAGGCTTTGCGAAGATGACCATTTGTGAGATGCAGACTTGTCAGAGAAGATATTGTCAATATCAGGTTACTGAGGAATGATACGATGACGACGGCAGTGACTCCTTTGCCACTGACGTGTCAGTCAGAATGTGTTAAACGGTAACAGTATTAAAGCTGGCACGGAATAATGACTTTCCATTGGCCAGATGAAGATTCGAGGGCTAGAACCCGTTACAGTTTTGGGAAATGTGACAGAGCATTGAGAGATAAGTGACCTCTGACCGAAGGTCAGACCAGTGGACTCATTATTGTTTTGCCTTCGCAAGTACTAGGTGGCTGTTCGCGTGCCAGTGCTAGAGTGCTAAGACAGTTCTGCTCACAGCTTTTGTACACACAATAATTCGTATTTTGTGATATAATATCAATTTTGACGGATATATTTTACTGCTGTTTTCATACTTTTTCAAAACAATAATGTCCTGCGCGGAGCGGCTTTTTATTTCAGTGTTAATCCGGAAGTGAAGGCCCTTTGGCGAGAAGTTAGCAGCAGTTGAAAGAGCGGATTCGGAAGTCAGGCGACTCCAGGGGCACCCACGGTGCACTGGCGGAACCTTTTTCTTCCCTGAGCTTGGTGGTACTTGCACTGTAAGAGCTTCCAGCAACAGCGGCGGCGGATCAGCTTTGAATTCACCAGACATGAGCGGTTTCCTTCTGCACAGTGATATGCTTAACACCTCTGTCTTCAGCGAATCCAGGGGCACCCCTGGTGCACTGGCCTAGCTGCTGACAGGTGTCCTTCAGTTTTAAGCTAATCAGCACTGCATGAGCTTGGGCGGCGGCAGCGACAAAGTCAATCAGCAGTTAATGTACACCTGGATGAGCAGCTCTCAGTGGTTCTTTCAGCTGACCACCTTGCTTGAAGTGAATCCAGGGGCACCCATGGTGCACTGGCTTAACTGAAAGGCAGGTGTGTTTCACCTGAGAGCTAATCAGCAGCGGCATCTGCCCTGTCTTACCGGCTAAGAGTGGATCAACAGCTGATGTGCACCTTGATGAACTATCTTCCAGTGGGCTCTCCAGCTGGCCACCTTGTCTGAAGTGAATCCAGGGACACCCCTGGTGTACTGGCTTAGCTGAAAGGCAGGTGTGCTTGGCCTGCGAGCTAATTAGCGGCGACATCTGTTTTTATTTACCAGCGAAGAAGTGGATCAGCAGTGAATCACTGCTCTATGTCTGGAACTCCAACTTACGGTTGCTTTGGCAGCTCCACTTTGTCTGACGGTTAATCCAGGGACACCCCTGGTGTACTGGCCTAAGCCTGAAGCAGAGGAAGAGCTTGCTAGAGGACTGGCAGCTGCATCAACTCTGAAGGCGACAACTGAGTGGTCTATTCCCTGGTGTGACACAGTGACCTGGTGGATTTAGAGTTAATTACGTTTCCAGCCTGGAGTGCTGCTCACTACTGGAGTGACCTTCTGCTGCCTTATCACAATGTGTTGGAGAATCCTTCTATCCTTTCTACAGTGTTGGTCAGCCGGTGAGGCCCTCATATCACGGGCCACCTTCTGAATCAGCAGTAGTGCTGCGAATCCAGAGTGCTCAGCATACTGGCTTAGCTTCCAACTCTGTCAGCGACCTGGTACTTGTTTGTTGGACTGGACTGGGGAGTGAGCTTGTATGTCAGCCATGGCTTTCTTGATTAGCAGTGGTGTTGTGAATCCAGGGGTGCTCAGCACACTGGCCTAGCTCACACGCTGCATATCAGTACTGCTTCTTGGTGTTGGGGAGTTGCCCTCACTGTCATTGTCCTCTTTATGAACTTTGGCCCAGCTAATCCAGAAGTGCTCAGCACTCTGGCCCAGCTTTAACTTTCCTTGCACGAATACTCTACATCTGCTGCTGATTCAGAGCGCTGCAGCGCAGTGCTGGACCTTTAGGCATTCGCTGCCCACACGCATTTCGTTCTTTCGCTTGTTCAGCAAGGCAAATCCAGGGGCACTCAGTGCACTGGCCTGAGCCAGTTTGAGTCAAGACTCCAGTCTACTGGGGAACGAGCTTTGCGCTGAGAAAGGGGGACTCGCCCTTGGTCCCGTTGACTGAGCATCAACACAGCACTTCACCACGGAGGGAGAGTCAGAGCCAAGCGCTGCCTCTGCCCATTCCAGAGAACGTGAGGCACGACGGCTGGCACGAGGACGAACCAGTCAGGACCCTGACACGGAGTATATGAGCGCAGAGGGGTCGGGCCCAGAAAATACTCCCTCCGCACCGTCATCTCCAGCAGCAACAGCGCTAGGAGCAGCAGCACTAGTAGCCTCAGCGCCTGCAAACCAGTTTCTCTTTGCGTTTGACGACGTAGACGAGATGGATCACTATGAGAAGGAGAGCCACTCACTTGACAAGGATGACGTCAGACTCCAGTACACCGGTAGTAAGAGTGAGGACAGAGCGCTCTTCATCAGGCGTTTCGTGGACATGGTGGCGAAAGTCCAGCGGGCTTTTGAGGCCAGGAAGCGTAGGTACATGAAGTCAGCATCTTACCATGCGCTCAGTCAGCAGCAGAAGGAGGCCTTCGCTGGGTCCAGACCAGATTACAGATCATTGTGGGACAGCATACCATCGTTTCTAGCAGGGGATGACCATGCCACCTCAGTCGCTTATGACTGGTGGTGTGCTGCCTACCTGAAGAATGGCGTCATGGCTTCACACGCTTGCCATGTCCTGAAGGACGTTACCATGAGAGATGCCTACCAGGGATCTGTGCGTTGTGCTCAGCCTCCTTTTCATGAGCTGGCGCCAGGGTCAACCTGGGCAGTTTGTAAGGTGTTCGAGGATGGTGATGAGGATGGCGAGGCGTCTGATGAGTGGGCAGGCGAGGGAACCTCCACGAGGGGTCTCACGGGGCCAGATGGCACTGAAGATTCTCACTACTCTTGGGCCTTGAGGGCGTTCGTTGCAGAGCTCGAAGCTAAATTCTTGATGAAGGGCACCAAAGAGAAAGAAGATCTCTTGATCGCCAAGCCGCAGACCAACGAGCAGGACGGTCTCACCTACGTGAAGAGCTGTCGTCGCAGGGAGGCAGCTCTCAACACCGGCAGGAGGGTGGAGGACTCCGTCGTCAGGCAGAACATCGAGGAATGCATTAAGGGCCTGCGCATCAAAGAATACCGAGATCGCGTGTCCGAGCAGCTGCGCGTCAGTCATCCTGCCCCCAACAGGGTTACTTGGGAGGACCTCGAGGTGATTGTGGAGGTGCAGGACAAGCTCAAGAACGATGCAGAGGCTTGGGCCCTCACGCTGCAGCAGGAGCTGGTTCGCAGGCTCAACTGCGTGTACTCCTGCTTCGAGGCCAGGCAGATGGGGCTTGACCTGTCTGCGCTGGTATCAGCCATGAGGCGCTCGGGTTCTGCCTCCAAGACTGGGGACAGACGCAGGGACCCCAGGAAGAAGGAGCAGGCACAGCATGGTGGCGACGACGCCAAGAAGCCTGTGAGGGAAGCGAATAATGCCGAACGTCAGAAACCTTCTTACAGCAAGGTGCCACCACCCGATGCTTCGAAGAAGTTTCAGTGTGACTGGTGCTTCACGCGCCTGCCTCACTCCCCAGATCGCTGCTACACGGGGTGTCGTGATTCCCGGGTGCCGCCCAACTTCCATAAGGACAGGCAGAACTCCAAGTGGCCAGATGAGGTTAAGAATGCCCAGATGCGTGCCTACAACATCGCACACCGCTTTGACAAGCACAAGATGGGGATCACCACCAAGGAGTGGCTTAAGCTCCCGGAGGCCAAGCAGAAGCAACCACAGCAGCAGCAGCAGCAGCAGCAAGTGGCTGCCAGTGCCGAGGTTAAGGAGAAACTCGCCGCAGAATTGTCAGGCCTCCAGGCAGGGTCACCTCCAAAGGATGACGAGATCGCCGATGCACAGGCTCTATCAGAGGCCAGCGATGCGGATACCGAGTACAACTCCAACTTCACCCAACAGGCAGAATACGAGGAGGATGAGCAGGACTGCCCTGCTGGGGGTGGATTGGGAGGTGGTCATGGTGTTGGCATCGATCACGCACCGAGCCTCCAGGCCAGCGCCGCTGTCGCCTTGGGCAACACTCAGCAGATGCGGGGCTTCCAGGTCAAGACGCCGGAGGAGTTCGACAGGGCCGCTCAGGTGCCTAGAGCCGTCCCTCCCGACGTGCTCAGCAGGAAGGTCCACCTGCTGGCATCAAATCTTCGCAGCTCTGTGCGTGCCTGCTCGCAGATCGCTGCCATCCTGATATCCCAGAACGCCATTGATCTCCCGAAGGACATCGAGAATCTTGTGGCACTTGAGGAGCTTCTGGGCAAGGATCCGAATGACGCAGCCGAACAGCCCGCTGAGGTCAATGAGCATGAGTTGGAAGACACTCACGCCGCAGCGACGCAAGGAGCAAGAAGGGAAGCAGACGGTCCAGGACATCGTGCAACCGAGGAGATGCCGTTGGACGAGATGCCCAGCGGGGTGGTCGACAGCGTCGCCGCTCAATGTGCAGCTGCTGCCTACGTGGACGATCTGGGGGTGGTTGACTTCAGTGACCATGGACATGTGCGAGCTGGTACCATCAAGACCTCCGCTTACGACGCACTGAGGGCAAAGATGGCGCAGCATCTGACCGACGAGCAGGTGCTATTGATGGCTCAAGTTCAGCCTATCTGCAAGTTGCAGAATGCCACTCTATATGAGGGGCTTGCGCTGGTGTCATCAGGTGGCGAGCTTATGCTGTACCGGGCAATCCTCATGGACACCGGCGCCAACTGTAATATCATCTCGATCTCTGTTGTGAGGCGGCTTGGTCTCACGATTTACGAAGCCACCACCGGCGCCAAGGTCACCAGATGTGACAACAGTCCCACGAAGTTCACCCATTATTGCTACGTGGACGTCATTTTGGCAGCGGGCACTCCGCACATGACGCTTCACCGCTTGTATGCCTTCGTGACCTTCGAGGCTGAGAACTCGTGGGACCTGCTGATTGGTACTGGGCCATTGAAGAACTCCCTGATGATTGATATCAAGCTTGGGAGTGGAGTGGCCGTATCACATGCGCCAACGATCCTGGGCATGAACGCCCAGGTGGTGCTTCCGCTGGTGGACATGACGCCACCCAAACGTCCTGACCTGCCCAGACGCGTGGACCCGGTGGTGTGTCTGCAGTCAGAGATTTTCGGACAGGGATTGGAGTGTGATTGGCTGAGGCACACGCCTCTGAGCACGAGCGAGGAGAGATTCGCGGCTTCGGGGATCCAGTGTGAGCACATCGATGACCATGACGAGTCACCAGTGACGTCACAACCTCCTTCGCCGAGACTGCTTGCTGATCTCCCACGACATCGAGTCGCCACACCAGCAGAGATTCAGGAGCAATGTCGCCGTCAGACGTGCTCTCTTGAAGGCGGCCGACGTAGCAGCCTGCCGTCGCTGACGCCCGCCGTACAGGCAGCGTCGGAGCACATGCTCGAGCAGTTCTACAAGGAGCCGGACCCTTGGAAAGGTGGGCACGCTAAGTGGGTCACCGACTGGACACGGAGTCCTTCTCGGGTAAATGCTGGGGACCATCCGTCTTTGGATACCCCGCTCGATTATCATTGGGCGGACCAGAGGCTGTATCTAGACCGGCATCACGTCGCGCGCCTCTGCCGCATCCTCCAGAATCCCGCCCAGGACATGCCGAGCAGACCCTCTCGTGAGCATGTCTGCGTGGAGTTCGCCCGCTGCCTCGAACAGAAGTGGGTGACGATGCACCAGCTGATGACCCCGAACTGGCTGCATGTGGACCAAAAGCTGAAGCACGACGATCAGAAGAACTGCTGGGTGCTCGATGGCGACTACATGACGAATGTACCGTCCTCGGCCAGCAAGCAGGACGTCGCCAGGCCCCGAGAGAGCAGGTCGCAGCTGGACTACAACCCAATCCAGAGGCTGCAGAGCACGCTCCAGTCGTTGCTCAAGTACCCCAGTGGTGAAGTCACTGGCACCCTTATGTGGGATTTGAGGAAGCGCGTCTTCTGTGTTCGGCCGAGCGCAGCCACACAGCAGCTCGATCTGCTGCATTGCACGTTGTCTCATGTGCGCGTGTCCAACCGTGAAGAGGTGCTGGACGAGCTCCAGCTCCCTCACTGGTACGAGAGTACGGGCGTCTGGACGTACCAGTTGCTCAGATACCTCTGCCCAGTGGACATTGAAGCTCTCTCTGATGGCATACTCCGTCAATATGCTCGACATGGCGGCGAGAGACCGCCTCTGGAGCTCGTCTTCTCGGATTCCAGCACCAAGTACTACCCGGTGGGGGATGGTCTTGGGGGGCCTGGCAGGGTGTTCTCCGAGAATGCTGCCGCCCAGGAGTACCTGCGCCTGGGGGAGATGCGGAAAATGCTCAAGTCGGTCGACACTAGGCAGCAGGGCCACCAGGCGCTCTATGCAGACGCAAAGCGCAGGCCGCCACCGTCTAACGACATGGCTCATTTACGGCTCACTAAGCGTGCCCCTGCGCGGCCACCTGTCCCTGCCGCTGTGGCGGGACCATCTCGGGCTGCCGCAGTACCGTCTCAGGCTGTAGCAGGCCCATCTCATGCTGCCGCTGGCCCGTCTCGTGCCAGGTCCGCCAGTGACTCGCCGCCACGCTCGTCACGCGTCCACGCCCTCCAAGCCCTCAAGCATGGGCCTACGCCATCGCCGGCATCCAGCGACGGTGAGCCCGTGGACGATTCTCGTGCGTTGTCATCTCAATTCGTTTGCGCCGCTGCCGCTCGTCCTTCTCAAGGGGAATCACCCCCTGCATCGCCTGCTGTGAGCAACGATGGTACATGGGCCAACTCGATCCGGGTCCCGCGTGATGCCCGACCACGTTCCTCGGGAGGCGCGCCGTCTACGCCTCCGAGCCCGCCGCGGGCGCGTCAGCTGTCTCAGTCCCCTACAAGGGCGCCTCCATCTCCGGCAGGGTCGGATTGGGATGCCGTGCAGATGGCCACCTCATCCGTCAGTTCGGTGGGCAGGTTTCTGACCGTGGCGGAGGTGAGCAACTTGAGGGAACGCCGCAACCTCACCGTCTTCATGGTGAAGTTTGCCGTGGCACATTCGAACCGCTGCCGGGACCAGCGGATCGTGTATGAGCTTGGCGTGTGCAACCAGGAGCGAGGTCTCAGGCTGCGGGACGATCCGGGCATCACCAGCGCAGTCGCCAAGAAGCACAACAAGACCATCACTTGCGGGCAGCGGGGCTGGCGCCTCCCTCTTGGGGGACAGACGACGTCTGCCAACCTGCTGGAGGCCATCATGTCAGCCTATGCTGATCTGTCGCATCGTGGCTCAGGACACACGCGTGGCGTCGGTTATGCGAGGAACGTCGAGTTCTCGCTGTGCAAGTGGGTGGAGCTTGGGTCGGCGCACGTGCTGCGCTGCATGGCACATCCAAACGCCACGCCGGTGCATTACATCTTCATGGATGATCAGCGGTGTCTGTCTTGGCGTACGGAGTTCACGAACGATTACCTTGTGCAGGACGACCGGAAGTTCATATGCATGCAGTGGGGTTACGCAGAATCGGCCGCGCCATGGTTGCAGACGGCCCTGCGCGTCTTGGAGGCGCGCCTTCTCCCGCCACGGCCGCCCAACCGTGAGGCTCGTGTGGCCGTGAGGCCGGAGCACGTGGATACGAGCTGGGCCAGGAATGTGGACGAGGTTCGCGACCCCCCTGCGCGTCGTCAATGGCCGCCTTCCCCCGGGACGTTCGAGCATCAGCCGATCGTAGGTGGTGCTGCGCATTCGCCTGCTCCTTCCGTTGACCGACATGGGACTGCTACCCATGTCGTCCCCGCGCCGAGCACGTCCAGGATGCCGGCCAGCCACGCCTCACAGCGTCCTCCTTCTCCAGCTGGCTCGAATTGGAGTGAGGCTACGCAATCGTTTCAGCACTACACAGACGAGCAGCGTGAGGCGCAGCGACGGCAAGCGCATTTTCAACAGGGCTTCCCGGGCACAGCGGGCGGGCAGCCCTGATGCACAACCAGCGCTGTGGCCGTGGGCTGCCGGCACGGGCAGTCCACTTGCGGCCGGAGGTCCTGCGAGCGTGTATCTCGTTTGCGGGCAGTGCAGTGATTTGGTGGTGGTTGGTACGGGGTACCTTGCCCATGGTCGCCGTCTGGGCGATGTGGGAAGCAATATCGTGGCACTTGGCATGGTGCCCTTTTCGCATTTGGTGGGGGCGCTGTGTGGCCTCACTTTTGAGCTGGCTGCCGATGTGGTGGTCGGATGCTCGACGTTATCCCCGTCGTGCGTACTATAACGTTTGGGTCTTATGGGCCCTCGCCTGCATTTGGTACGTTGGATTGCTTGTCGTGCGCACCACGGGCATCTATGCTGGCGTGCACCGTGTTCATGACGAAGGATGGATGGTAGTGCCCCTACGGGCTGTGGTCATTTCCTTGGCGTGTTGGTCGCAGTGTGCAGCCGCCCTCCTGATCGCAGTCCTTGCTTGGCTTTGGGTTTGTGCCAGCGTCTTCGCGGAGGATGTGGCGTGCCATGCCCCTCATGTCCCAAGCGACCATTTGGACACGCATCACATTCGACGTGGCCATGGATGGGCTGTTCCGTCCCTACGTTGGTCTCAAGTTTTCTTGTTGGGCCGCGTGCGTCTGCCCGCTTTGCCGGCCAGGTTGGACAAACCTCGCTTTGCGGCGCGCTGGGCGCAGCTTCAACGCAATCTTCGACTTCATTACATCGCGCAGGCCACCTACGTAACGCTGGTCCTAGCGGTCGTGGTCTTCACCGCCGCTGGTGGGAGTACTCGCTTGGCGCACGGGGGGTGGAGAGTATTGGCGTGCTTCTTCGCTTCGAACTCGCCAGCAGCCGCAGTGCGTTTCAACAGAATTTTACGATTTTTTCTGCTTTTGTGCGGAATTCTGTGGGTCGCTGGCAAACTGGCTGAGAGCGTGCCCATGTGCGATGCCATGTCGCCCACGCGCAGTGCTTGGGGTAGATCCCCCTGCACTTCATGGGAGGCCCAGCAGTCCTCGAGGCAATGGGAGCCGGGCTGGGAAGCCAACATCGCGGAGCAGGATGAAGTCTTGCCGTACACCGTGCTGGACGAGCTTCAACCTTTGGGTGACACAACAGTGACCAAGGACGAGGCAGCGTGGCTCGACACTGAGCTCAATGCCACGTTTGGAGGACATCCTGACTTCAAGGAGGAACACTGGGAGGAAATGCGGAATGTTCTTCGCACGTGCAAGACCACCTTTGCCAACAGCCCTCACGATCTGAAAGGCTACAAGGGCAAAGCGAAGCACAACACGTTCTCCATCCCTTTTGTAGACGAATCCAAGGCCGCCTACCAGAGACCTAGGAAGTACAGTCCGGGCGAGCAGGAAATCATCGATATCCATTGCAAGGAACTTTTGGAGTATGGCTTCATAGAGCCAGCAGCCAAGCATTGCAGGCATGCGAGCAACGTGGTCGTAGCTGGCAAGAAGGATCACGAGACTGGTCTGTGGACTCAGACGAGGTTCTGCGTGGACCTCAGGGGCGTCAATCGACACTCCCTCAAAGACAACACGTTGCCGCACCGACCAGAGGAGCTCTACCAGAAGGTGGCCAAAGCCAAGTTCAAGACCACTCTGGATGCCACCAAAGCTTTCCACCAGATTCCCATGGCTACGGAAGAGGACAGGAGCAAGACGGCGTTTTGGTGGAAGAATCAGTTGTACCAATACACCTCGATGCCTTTTGGTGCGGCTGGAGCTACTTCTGCGTTCGTAAGAATCATGGACTACGAGTTACGGCACTTGCAGCATTGCACGGTGGCGTACGTCGATGACGTAGTGGTCTATACGGATTCCACGCCTGAGCAGCATTTGAAGGACGTTGAGGATGTACTTCGCACCTTGGGGGATGCTGGCATCCGTTTGCATGCAGGCAAGAGCACTTTTGGTGCAGCCACGGTGGACTTTCTGGGCTATCGTATTGGCCACAACTCCATTGGCGCGCAAGAAGCCAAATGCAAGGCCATACAAGAGCTTCCAAGCCCTCAGGACAAGACTGGACTCCGCTCGATCTTGGGTATGATGAACTACTACAAGGGCCTGGTGGGTGAGCCAGGGGGGCCAAACTACTCTGAGATGGCCCGCCCTCTCAACGACTTGCTCAAGAAGGAGGTCACTGACATCAAGGCAGCCTGGGGGAAGCAGCAAGATCAAGCACTCCAAGAACTTAAGGATGCCCTCTGTTCTGGGAGGTGCCTGAGGCCCATCGATTACAACAGACCTCTCATATTGTACACTGACTGGAGCACCTATGGCATTGGCGCAGTGCTGGGCCAAAAGGACGATGACGGGAAGGAGTACATTTGTATGGCAATCAGCCGATCTCTGAGTAAAACGGAGAGACAGTACGCCAGCTTCAAAGGTGAGATGCTCGCAGTGGTATGGGCAGTGCGCACGTTGAGGCAGTACTTGCATGGAGTCCACTTCACCTTGGTGACCGATCACTCACCGCTCACCACCCTGATGGAGAAGGCCGATCTCCAAGGGCAACATCTACGCTGGGCAATCAGCTTGCAGGAGTTCGACTTCACGGTGCAATACCGTCCAGGAGCCAAGAACAGCAACGCTGACGTGCCGTCTCGCTACCCACTGCCGTCCACGACAGATGAGACTGGAGCAAGGCATGAGAGGGAGAAGGTGACTGCGTTTCACGCAGGCGTGGGGGAAGTTCACACGAAGGACTTCTGTGATCACTTGTGCCTTATGTTGGCTGGGGATGCTTCCCCAGGGGAAGAGGCCACGCCAGAGGTGCAGGTTGCCAACTACTGCAGGATGGCTGCCATGGAGCAGCTGGGTACAGGACCAGTGCATCGTTTGTTCGATTTGCACTACCACGAGGAATTAGAATGCAATCATGGGGACATGTTCGACACCGACTTGCCCGAGCTGGTGACCGACTCTGGGAGGCTAGCCCGAGCAGCTTGGAAGGCGCTGAGCCTGGTTAGGCCAACGCGAGGCACGCATGGCGAGGGAAGCCCTGCTGTGTACAGCAATGAGTACTTTGAAGGTGAGCGCATCCTGAAGCCCGAGAAGGTCGACACCAGGGTGCTGAGCAGCCGATTCTTCTCGCAAGCCCGGCAGGAAGGCGTGGTGTGCTACGAACCATGTGGAGGCCTATGTGCTGGGCTGGAAATGTTGCTCCGCAGTGGGATGAAGGTGGATCGATACCTGTATCAGGACATATCCTCGAGCAGTCAGACCGTTGCCAGAGCCAGGTGTGCGGCATTGCTGAGACGATACCCTGACCTCATCTCGCCCCATGCAATAGGGCTTGGGGCTTTACCCCAAGACCTGCGCGAGACCACCAGCGCCGACTTCATACGAGCAGGAGCTCTTCAAGGACGCCAGTGGGTCATGGTATGTGGGTTCCCATGTCAGGATCTCTCCCCTGCTGGAACACTCACAGGCCTGGATGGCAGGCACAGCAAATTATTTTATGAAGTGGTCAGGCTCCTGTCCACACTCCAGCAGCTGCAGCGGCAGAGGCCTCCAGGTTATATCCTGGAAAATGTTTCTCCGTTGTCGCACAGACCTGGAACCAAGATCAGGGACGAGGTGTTCCCGTACATTGCCAGCGTCATTGGTAGACCAGTGTCCTTTGATGCAGCGCAAGCAGGCGCTTACGCACATCGATTGCGAGCGTATTGGAGCAACTTGTTCCAGAGCCACCAGTTTCGCTCCGTCATGAGCAAGGTGGTGAGACCAGAAGGACGAATTGTATCGTCAATCATATGCAAGGGCTGGCATCCCAGGTCAGTGATAAGGACAGACCGCGCGCCTCACTACGTAGTGAACGTGGTGGGAGAACCATTGAGGGCATTACCCACCATCATGGCGACGCAAGGGTCAAGAGCGTTCAGAAGAGCGAGGATGGGCACCGTGGTGCGCAACCAGGACGGCGAAGACGCCGAGGAAGAATCTCGAGAAGTGAACCTCGAAGAGAAGACGCGAGCCATGGGCTACAGCGCAAGTGAGCTACGCATGGCCGATGGCCTAAGCGACGTAGAATTGGCGAGCATTCTGGGCCTGGCCATGGATCGCAGAGCAATGGAACTGCTGATGGCAGTCGCAGAAGCAAGCAGGAAGGGGCTTCCTCACAGCAAGGAATCCCCATAGGCGGAGAATTCCCCAGGACAGCCCATCGCTGTAGACAACAACTGGGCAGACCACGAGAGGTCGGACCTTCAGCAGAGGGAAGCTTTGCTGGCGGAATGGGTTGAGAATTCGAACGCATACACCCAGCAGGTGGCGAAGACTATGACCCATCGCGATTGGGAGGAGAAGCTGCGGATAATGTGCTCGCAAGGGCAGAAAGGCGCAGAAGGAATTGGAGCCCAGCGACAGAAGGCTGGAACCAAGAAGAAGAAGAAGAACGAGTGGCAGCTTTACACCATGGCGCAGTATCGTCAGAGGCACGAGAACCACTTCGTGAAGGAGGGCGCGATCCCAGCAGCGCACGTGGATGTGCCTGCCTGGAGTCCGCCTACCAGAGAGTCAGAGATGAGGCTCCCCAGGTTGACGTGTACCACCAGGTTCGAGGACCTGATGGCCAGCGTGGCCGAGCAGCAGGCAGATCGTGACAAGCATCGAGATGTACACGATGATGCATGGTGCCTCAGATGGTTGAAGTCCAATGGTAGAGTGAGGCTGCCCGAAGAGCAAGTTCGTCGAGTAAGGAGGCGAGCAGCACGACATCGATGGGACGAGGCCACAGACGAGATCTACATGGTCACTATGTCGGGCAAGGAGGTGAGAATACCTAAGCCTGCTGACCGTCTTGCGTTGGTCAAGGAATACCACTCCAGAACAGGACATTGGGGCATAAGGCGGACGCAGCATCTTTTGTGGCAGCGCCATTGGTGGGCCGACTTGAAGAAAGACGTGGAGGCTGTGGTCACTCAGTGTGAGACCTGTCAGCGTGTGAAGACTCATTATGCGAGAGAGGAGGCATGTTTGTCCCCCCTTGAGATCGTGTCGTTCATGTATCGCTGGTCGCTGGATCTGGCATGGCCCTCGAGGAGAGAGACCAAGTCCGGCAACAACCGAGTGCTCATCATGACCGAGCACTACACCAGGTTCATAGTCTGCGTGCCCATTCCCGACAAGGAGGCGAGCACCATCGCAGCGGCATTTCGCAGTCATGTCCTGGCTGTGTTTGGTGCGCCAGCAGAATGCTTGGTGGATGGAGGTAAGGAGTTTGAAGGCGAGTTCAAGCAGTTGTGCAGAGATTGCCTGATTGACCGGCGAGTCACCTCGCCAGACTCACCAGAAGGCAATGGGCTGACCGAGCGAGTGGTACGCACTATGAAGTTCTGCTTTAAGAAGATTGCCTTGGAGAAGGGTCTCGATTATGAGTGGGATGAGCAGCTTTGGCCACTGGTGCTGAGCTATAATGCAGCACGCCAGGAGTCCACGGGGGTGGCGCCGTTCACCATGTTGTTCGCCCAAGAGGCAGTAGTGCCGCCTGATTTGAAACGGGCACCCAGCATAGATTTTGCTGTGGAGGTCGAAGATGAGAAGGATGCCAGAGTCAAGGACCTCCTCCGGAGAGCACAGGTAGTGAGGCGACTGATGGTACACGCTGGTTGCAGCCTGGAGGTCGCGCAGCATCGTGACACATTACATTACGAAAAGAGAAGGGGTGGGGGCTACGAGCCTAGTCCACACCAGTTCAAGGTGGGTGATTTCGTCTATATCAGGCAGAAGCCCCGCAGCGGCATGGAAGTCGCGACCAAATCCGCCATCCTGAAGCTGATCAAGATACAGCGAGATGGTGTGGTGGTGCTTGAGGACGCCACCAAGCTAAGAGAGAAGAGCACCGTGCAGAGCATCGCGCCATGTCACCTACAGGTGAAGGATCAGTATGACTGCAGTGCAGCCGTTCCCAGTAAGCACCTAGCATGTGAAGTTTGCAGGAAGACCGATGGGGAGGCAGAGATGTTGTTGTGTGACGCATGCAACAGGGGGTATCACTTGTGGTGTCTGACCCCAGCACTGGATGGAGTACCAGAAGGCGAGTGGCTATGCCCCATGTGCTCAGGCACGGGGAGGCAAGCCGCCAATGCCGAGGTGCAGACCCAGAAAGACGAGAGCTCTGGTGCCCTAGAGGACAAATTGGGCATGAAGGAGCAGCAATTGAATGAGAAGCTGTCGGCGGAGATGCGCCTGTTGCCAGCAGACGTGGGTCCTCGTCGGGTGGTGAAGGGAGACAAGTTCCAGCCTTGGCATGCCATTTCATCGAGAGAGATGCTGTTGAAGGAGGAGAACATGTTCTTGGGCATGCCTGATCAGATTGACTCGGGGGAAGGCAGGACAAGCTCTCTGAGGCTGTGCAGATCTTCATGCCAGGGCATTGGAATGAGGGGCATCGCACGGTGCTGAGCAAGAAATATCGGGAACAGAAGGCCTTGGCAAGGCATCTGAGGGATGCACCTCTTATGCCTGCGTTGGCTGAAGAAGAAGTTGAAAGACGAGGAGAGCTGAGACACATGACTAAGGCTCAGGTGAGAGAAGCTAGCGCGCTGCAGTGGGGGCTTGAACTGATCATCACGGTGCCCTCTGAGGTGAGGCGTTTGGCGACAGAGGTGGACTGGAAGTCCGTCGATGGCGTGTGGGACCCATGGGCAGGCACTGGGGTCATCAGTGAGGTGATGGTGGAGCAATGGCCGCAGTTGAGATTCATGAACAATGACTGGAACTCTCAGTTGGGCTGGTCTGAGGCGCATGACGCACTTCAACCAGGTAACTATCGTATATGGAAGGAGAAGTATGGTGTCTGTGACGCAGTGGTGACTTCGCCTTGGTTCGCAGCGCTGGATATTGCGTTTCCGTTGGCAGTGATGGCCAGTCGTGTGGTGGCATGTGTCCACGTTCCATCTTACTACTTGACAGACATGACCGAGAGTAGGGCTGCGTACTTCAGACGATTGAGTCAGACAGGTCGCTTGCATGTGATTGGGCATCTGGAACATGGACCTATTGGCCGCAGGTGTATGTGGGTCTTGGTGTTCAAGAATCCACTGGTCAGAGCCAGAATGTTACAGGGTGGAGAAGGTGAAGGCATTGGTATGTTCACTTTCAGTCTGGGCAAGTTCATGGCAGATGGTGATACGACCCAGTATGCTGAGCAAGCCCACATTTGAGTCTGTGCTACTGCACGCAGCAGCTACAGATGGGGGATGTTGGAATCTGGGCTTGCATATAAGAGTTCAGTGTTCGATATCAGGGTATCAGAATTTTAAAAAATTTGTAGCTCTACGATCTTATGCTGTGTTGAGAGTTGCTCGTACAGTCACCGGCACCAGTGAATATTGATGATGCTTATGATCAGTTGCGAGTGTTAAGTTCGTTCGATTCCGAGATTGTACCATCATATGCACGCGTTTGCGACAGCTGTAACAAACGCCGGCTTCTCATGGTACCGCGCCGGGTTTGTTCAGCTGGTGACACGCATGACAGTGGTGACAGTATGACAGGCTTTGCGAAGATGACCATTTGTGAGATGCAGACTTGTCAGAGAAGATATTGTCAGTATCAGGTTACTGAGGAATGATACGATGACGACGGCAGTGACTCCTTTGCCACTGACGTGTCAGTCAGAATGTGTTAAACGGTAACAGTATTAAAGCTGGCATGGAATAATGACTTTCCATTGGCCAGATGAAGATTCGAGGGCTAGAACCCGTTACAGTTTTGGGAAATGTGACAGAGCATTGAGAGATAAGTGACCTCTGACCGAAGGTCAGGTCAGTGGACTCATTATTGTTTTGCCTTCGCAAGTACTAGGTGGCTGTTCGCGTGCCAGTGCTAGAGTGCTAAGACAGTTCTGCTCACAGCTTTTGTACACACAATAATTCGTATTTTGTGGTATAATATCAATTTTGACGGATATATTTTACTGCTGTTTTCATACTTTTTCAAAACAATAATGTCCTGCGCGGAGCGGCTTTTTATTTCAGTGTTAATCCGGAAGTGAAGGCCCTTTGGCGAGAAGTTAGCAGCAGTTGAAAGAGCGGATTCGGAAGTCAGGCGACTCCAGGGGCACCCACGGTGCACTGGCGGAACCTTTTTCTTCCCCGAGCTTGGTGGTACTTGCACTGTAAGAGCTTCCAGCAACAGCGGCGGCGGATCAGCTTTGAATTCACCAGACATGAGCGGTTTCCTTCTGCACAGTGATATGCTTAACACCTCTGTCTTCAGCGAATCCAGGGGTACCCCTGGTGCACTGGCCTAGCTGCTGACAGGTGTCCTTCAGTTTTAAGCTAATCAGCACTGCATGAGCTTGGGCGGCGGCAGCGACAAAGTCAATCAGCAGTTAATGTACACCTGGATGAGCAGCTCTCAGTGGTTCTTTCAGCTGACCACCTTGCTTGAAGTGAATCCAGGGGCACCCATGGTGCACTGGCTTAACTGAAAGGCAGGTGTGTTTCACCTGAGAGCTAATCAGCAGCGGCATCTGCCCTGTCTTACCGGCTAAGAGTGGATCAACAGCTGATGTGCACCTTGATGAACTATCTTCCAGTGGGCTCTCCAGCTGGCCACCTTGTCTGAAGTGAATCCAGGGACACCCCTGGTGTACTGGCTTAGCTGAAAGGCAGGTGTGCTTGGCCTGCGAGCTAATTAGCGGCGACATCTGTTTTTATTTACCAGCGAAGAAGTGGATCAGCAGTGAATCACTGCTCTATGTCTGGAACTCCAACTTACGGTTGCTTTGGCAGCTCCACTTTGTCTGACGGTTAATCCAGGGACACCCCTGGTGTACTGGCCTAAGCCTGAAGCAGAGGAAGAGCTTGCTAGAGGACTGGCAGCGGCATCAACTCTGAAGGCGACAACTGAGTGGTTTATTCCCTGGTTTGACACAGTGACCTGGTGGATTTAGAGTTAATTACGTTTCCAGCCTGGAGTGCTGCTCACTACTGGAGTGACCTTCTGCTGCCTTATCACAATGTGTTGGAGAATCCTTCTATCCTTTCTACAGTGTTGGTCAGCCGGTGAGGCCCTCATATCACGGGCCACCTTCTGAATCAGCAGTAGTGCTGCGAATCCAGAGTGCTCAGCATACTGGCTTAGCTTCCAACTCTGTCAGCGACCTGGTACTTGTTTGTTGGACTGGACTGGGGAGTGAGCTTGTATGTCAGCCATGGCTTTCTTGATTAGCAGTGGTGTTGTGAATCCAGGGGTGCTCAGCACACTGGCCTAGCTCACACGCTGCATATCAGTACTGCTTCTTGGTGTTGGGGAGTTGCCCTCACTGTCATTGTCCTCTTTATGAACTTTGGCCCAGCTAATCCAGAAGTGCTCAGCACTCTGGCCCAGCTTTAACTTTCCTTGCACGAATACTCTACATCTGCTGCTGATTCAGAGCGCTGCAGCGCAGTGCTGGACCTTTAGGCATTCGCTGCCCACACGCATTTCGTTCTTTCGCTTGTTCAGCAAGGCAAATCCAGGGGCACTCAGTGCACTGGCCTGAGCCAGTTTGAGTCAAGACTCCAGTCTACTGGGGAACGAGCTTTGCGCTGAGAAAGGGGGACTCGCCCTTGGTCCCGTTGACTGAGCATCAACACAGCACTTCACCACGGAGGGAGAGTCAGAGCCAAGCGCTGCCTCTGCCCATTCCAGAGAACGTGAGGCACGACGGCTGGCACGAGGACGAACCAGTCAGGACCCTGACACGGAGTATATGAGCGCAGAGGGGTCGGGCCCAGAAAATACTCCCTCCGCACCGTCATCTCCAGCAGCAACAGCGCTAGGAGCAGCAGCACTAGTAGCCTCAGCGCCTGCAAACCAGTTTCTCTTTGCGTTTGACGACGTAGACGAGATGGATCACTATGAGAAGGAGAGCCACTCACTTGACAAGGATGACGTCAGACTCCAGTACACCGGTAGTAAGAGTGAGGACAGAGCGCTCTTCATCAGGCGTTTTGTGGACATGGTGGCGAAAGTCCAGCGGGCTTTTGAGGCCAGGAAGCGTAGGTACATGAAGTCAGCATCTTACCATGCGCTCAGTCAGCAGCAGAAGGAGGCCTTCGCTGGGTCCAGACCAGATTACAGATCATTGTGGGACAGCATACCATCGTTTCTAGCAGGGGATGACCATGCCACCTCAGTCGCTTATGACTGGTGGTGTGCTGCCTACCTGAAGAATGGCGTCATGGCTTCACACGCTTGCCATGTCCTGAAGGACGTTACCATGAGAGATGCCTACCAGGGATCTGTGCGCTGTGCTCAGCCTCCTTTTCATGAGCTGGCGCCAGGGTCAACCTGGGCAGTTTGTAAGGTGTTCGAGGATGGTGATGAGGATGGCGAGGCGTCTGATGAGTGGGCAGGCGAGGGAACCTCCACGAGGGGTCTCACGGGGCCAGATGGCACTGAAGACTCTCACTACTCTTGGGCCTTGAGGGCGTTCGTTGCAGAGCTCGAAGCTAAATTCTTGATGAAGGGCACCAAAGAGAAAGAAGATCTCTTGATCGCCAAGCCGCAGACCAACGAGCAGGACGGTCTCACCTACGTGAAGAGCTGTCGTCGCAGGGAGGCAGCTCTCAACACCGGCAGGAGGGTGGAGGACTCCGTCGTCAGGCAGAACATCGAGGAATGCATTAAGGGCCTGCGCATCAAAGAATACCGAGATCGCGTGTCCGAGCAGCTGCGCGTCAGTCATCCTGCCCCCAACAGGGTTACTTGGGAGGACCTCGAGGTGATTGTGGAGGTGCAGGACAAGCTCAAGAACGATGCAGAGGCTTGGGCCCTCACGCTGCAGCAGGAGCTGGTTCGCAGGCTCAACTGCGTGTACTCCTGCTTTGAGGCCAGGCAGATGGGGCTTGACCTGTCTGCGCTGGTATCAGCCATGAGGCGCTCGGGTTCTGCCTCCAAGACTGGGGACAGACGCAGGGACCCCAGGAAGAAGGAGCAGGCACAGCATGGTGGCGACGACGCCAAGAAGCCTGTGAGGGAAGCGAATAATGCCGAACGTCAGAAACCTTCTTACAGCAAGGTGCCCCCACCCGATGCTTCGAAGAAGTTTCAGTGTGACTGGTGCTTCACGCGCC
>LGRX02019294.1:0-29269 GCA_001247695.2 Cymbomonas tetramitiformis | reverse complement strand
CAGTACAGTAGTACAGTCATCGTTTCACTGTCTGGGTTTCCGAGAGCATAAAGCTTCGGCCAGACACAAGTTATATGATTATCAGTTTGTCTCCTAGCGAGCTTAGCCGGACAGCGTATCTGTCTTCCTCGCAGATTATAGGCCGCACCGGCTTTCCGGTGATTCTGATGATGGCGCAGCGCCTTGCTGTTGCCATGTTCGGCTAAGTAGGACGTAGGAGGGGTTGAGCGCCCACTTGGGCGGTGGTGAATTCTTACGGTATGGCCTTTTGACTTTGCAGTGATGGCGGCACGCATTGTGCTCGCCTTCGCTGCGCAGGAGATCAGTTGATGACGGATTGTTTTTATTTTACGGCAGCATCGTCGCAGCGAGAGTTGATTTGTTTCGTGCGCCGCTGGCTCCGGCGAGGTCGTTCCACACGTGACTTATTTTGGCCGCTCTTACATCTTCCGCTTACGACCTGTGAATCACGATCCATTCAGCTGAGGCTTCTACAGAGCATCTGGCCGCTGTAAGCGTTCTCTCACCATCCCCCTGTTCAGCTCAACCTTCTCCCCTGTCTCTTCATCATGGTAACCACAGCAAATAGATCGACGCGGTCTCGCGTCCGTAGACTAGAAACGATTTTTGATGATGTCGGTGCACAGCACGCCGCGACTCCGCACACTCCGCAGCTGCCAGCTCCGACCACCGCAGCTGCGAGAGAGATTTTGGACAAATGTAAGCAGTTAGCTCGTGACAGTTTCGACAGGAAAGTCGCCAAAACCGTTGCCACTAAGATTCTAGGCGACAAATCGGAGCGCTTTGCAGGGACAGAGGCAGATGCTGTGGACATTTTTTCACAATTAATGCATGAGCTCCGCACACAGTTTGTGCTTCAGTCGGCGGCGTTTGCTCCCCTGTTTGACTTGACTGACATGGCAGTTGAGGCCAGGCATGAGGCAAATGAACTATTGCTCTCGGCTCTGACATTTCTGGCTCGCCCTGGCTCGCCTGCCCGTGACTGCCTTGAGGCCTCTGGGTCCGACGTTCCTGGAGATGGCAAGCGCGCTGCCCTTGAGGTGGTGCGCATGCTCCAGGAACGTTCGGAACCCTTTGACTCTTTTGAGTTGCTGCTGGCGGTCCGCATCCCCAGCAGCAAAGATCCTGACCGTGGCATCCGCGAGTTCAATGGCCTGTTGAGGGACGTTCAACGTTCCCACAACTTGCCAGAGGACGCGGTGAAGCGGCAGTTTCTAAAGGCTCTCGGCGATTCATGGCTGTACCGCGATTTGGCTAACTCTTTGGCTCGGGCTGACCAGCGGCAGGGCGTGTCTCTCCTGACTATTCAGGCTCGTGTGCGGGAGCAGTTCCGCCACGGCCTGAAAGTCTCTGACGCCCCTGTCTCTGCTCTGTCATTCGGCGATGGCGCGTCTGACCTGGCTGCGGCGCTGTCCAGTCTGCAGAAGCAGCTGGAGCGCATGCAACAGGACATTCGTGACCTAAAACGGCAGAAGCGGGAGGAGCCTCCGCCTGCGGGCAAGCACCTTACCCGCTCTGCTGCCAAGCATCATCGTGCTGGTGTTAAGCCACTTGGCACCGCTCCTCTTGTCTCATTTGACAAGAAGAGTGGTGCCTTCGTGCCGCGCTGCAGGAATGCGGTGTGTGCACAAAGTGGTTTGAAGCACTGGCATGCTGAATGCCCCAACGGCGGTCTTCACTCTGCCCACTATTGCAGTGCGGTTGAAGACTACGAGGCTGACTGCTTGGCTGTTCGTTTCCAGCGCTTCTATGACGCGGGGGATGAGCACGCCTTCGAGTCGCTCTGCACGATGGAGGGTCGCCCAGAGGTGTGCGAGCTGTCGGCGCATTCCTTTGTGCCAGCTGAGCCCACATCTCTGAAGCACTTTCAGGATGCGGCGGCTTCCGCTCAGGATGTGGCAGCTGACGATGACGTCGTGGCTCACTTTCCTCTGGCCACATTCCACTCGGGTGCACGGGGCTCGATTCCGCCACCGCCTGCGGTTCGGGATCCCTCTGCACTCGTGGCTGGTGGTGTGCCTACGGCTCATGACCCACCAGTGGCTGTCTCTGGCTCTCTCGGCTTGCCTGGTTCTGTCCCATCGCTCCGGCTTGGCGACTCTGCACCGGCTCCGCTGTTTGCTGGCATGACGATTGAGACTTCTGACATTGGCTCTGAAGTCTCTGACAACGGCGAGGGCTCTGAGAATGACTCTGACGGCGGGCAGCGAGTGGCTTTTGACTCCTTCGGCACTCTTGAGCATGACTCTGACAGGGGGGCATCGCCACTAGCAGCTCCGATGTACCGTCCGCGGGCGCCGCCGAGTTTTCTCCGGTGTGCATTGATGTCCTCGGTGCTCTGCTGTTCTCTACTGGCCAGTGCTACGGCGTCTCTGGTTGCCGTGGGCGGTGGTGACAGGGGCCTGGTTGAGCCCGGAGTCACCGTCCATCGGTCTACTGGGGGTATCTTTGCTTCGGATCCGCCGCTTGGCTCTCTGGACATCCGTGATTGGCCACCCGACGATCGAGTTCTCCTGTCTCTTTCTTCAATGCTCAAACCGCCATGGGGATCTACTTATCAGAATTCTTCAGTTGATTTACACTCTGCTGTGGAACCGCCTTGCCCACTTGGGTCTGGTGGTGCTCAATTTACAACAGACAGCTTGCATTTCACTTCGGGACTCTTCTGTATTTACATCCCAACCGCTGAACTGCGGCTCTGCTGACCAGCCTCAAAGTGGCTGAGTTTCTTGCAATTCATCCTGGCAGCTTGATTAGCTTTAGCCCAGTAGTGGGATGACCGGGTCAAGACCCCGGCACCCAGCTAGAAGAAGTGATCGGTTTCCACCGAAGTGAATGTTAGGTGTTTGTTTGTATCTCGTGGCTGTATGTACTGTACCTGCTTTGCTAGGTAGTCACACCCACGGGTGGTGTGCTGGACTTCGGGTTTAGGCTTAGTTATTATGGGCTCTGACTAGCCCCTAGCCTGACCCTGCTTCCGTCTCGTGTCCGTGACATCCTAGCACTGTACTGTACAGTAGTACAGTACAGTTGTACAGTCATCGTTTCACTGTCTGGGTTTCCGAGAGCATAAAGCTTCGGCCAGACACAAGTTATATGATTATCAGTTTGTCTCCTAGCGAGCTTAGCCGGACAGCGTATCTGTCTTCCTCGCATCATGTATATTGTCAATCCCATAGCCTCCATAACAAATTGGTGTCCACACAATTTGATGATTTGTGTCCGTGGGGCATCCCATGTAGTTGAGAATAAATTTTGCTATTTTACAATCAAGGGTACGAGCAATGTTTTCTGAGGAAGCAGGGCACATATCTTCCTAGAATGACTCTCGGCCCGGAATCAAGAAAAACACGTGTTTTTGCTATTTTTCAAATGTTTTCCATACTTAAGGATGAAAAATCGACCGGCCCGCTTTCGGCCCGGAGCTCTTTTTGGGCGCTGCTCTCGGCCCCGGGCCGGCCAATCCCCATAAGATATGTGCCCTGTGAGGAAGTGGCTATGATTGAGGCGACTTTTAGCGGGAAAGCCATCCTCGGGACAATTACTGCATTCACGATATACCTGAGTTGGTGTAAAGTCAGATTTTGATGTTGAATTGCCGCAAGGGAAGACTGCAGCTTTTCCGTGTGGAGCTCGGTCTGATGGTTCCATTTTCCATTTAATGAATACCAAACCCCCATGTACCTATTGGCTTCAGTTACGTCACTGTATTTGCTGGAATTGTCACAGTGACTAGTCATACAGTCACGTGTCATATCCGGTTTATCATCCTCGGTGGTCAGCTAGTGTCACAGACTCAGGGTATTTATTTGTGTTATCACAGTTTAGCTGGATCCGTTCGTTCACCGTCCGAGCGTTTCCCCACAGCCGACGCTGTGTTTCCAACAGGTTTGGCCCCACTTACGTTTTATTTAGCCGCTGCGACACCGCCGGGATGATTGGCTAAAGCCAGACGCTTGGGATGGAGCAGGGTAGAAGTCTTACCGTGGCGGGCCGGCCCGGGGCCGCAGAAGCTCGCTCCGGGCCGAAACCGGGCCGCCGGGGCTTTCGCCCCCGGGCCGCACAAAAATATGAGCCGGCCAAACTTCGGCCAAAAATATAGGCATTTTATGCCACTTTTTATCAAACCCCCATACTTAATTTCAAAATTTCGCGCCTGCGGCGGGCGTTGTTCTTCGTTGACCGTTTTGGCCGAAAGCGGGCCAGCGGAAATATAGTTTACGGGCCGTAAAGAATTTTGGAAGACTTCTACCCTGGGATGGAGTGAGGCGCTCCGCGCGTGGAAGTGCCGGCAGTCGCGAGTATGGCCTGAGTTTTGTGGGTTGATTTACGGCTAGCTGTAAGACTTTGAGAACATTTTTTCTACGGGATTTAACGTTGGATTGGTTTACGTATCCTGGTTGGTCACCACACCGTTTCGTATCGGCCGCCATCTACCACACGACTTCTCGGAATTACTGATCTCTCACGGCAGCCGTATCGACGACCCGCCGCATTTCTTGGCCGCCCGAGACTACCGCATTTTTTTTCCACGTCTTCTTGCCTCACTCCACCCCTGTAGTCTTCTTCATCATGGTCGCTTCTACTAGGTCCACAGCTAGCATGGCGAATCGCCGCCGCACATTAAACACGATTTTTGACTCCGTTGCTGTCAGGCATGCCAACACACCCGCGACTCCGCCAGCAGCACAGCCGCCCGCTAATTCGGAGGGGGCTACGTTTTTGGCGTCGGTACGGACTTTACAGCGGGAACATTTCGACATGAAGATCTCCAAGCACGTTCAACGCAAGTTGTTCGAGGGCAAGGTTGGGAGATTTTCCGGTATGGAGTCCCACGCGGCGGCCCTCTTCACGAGAATGGTCTCTGCGCTGCACACGGCGTTCGTCACTGAGGACATCGGGTTCGCTCCGCTCTTCACGCTGGACGACGCTACTTTGGCCGTCCGCGTGGAGGCCAACAATTTATTATTCTCTACACTCGAGCTGCTGGTGGACCCCTCCTCGCCGGCAGCGGACTGGATGGACTCGTCCCACGCCAGCTTTCCAGGGGACGGTAAGCGTGTTCTACTCGAGTTCGCTCGTCGTATGATCCCTATTGGTGACCCCTTCCAGGGGCAAGCGGACATGTTGGGCGTCCGCATCTCTGCGGGCGTGGACCCGCATGGCCCGATCGAGGACTTCAACGCCGCGCTCAAGGCTGCGAGGGCAAGGGCAACGCTCATGGACGAGCACGTGAAGTCCCTTTTCATCAAAGCCCTCGACGCCACCTTCTACCAGCCGGTGGTGTCCCGCTTGCTCCTTCACGACCAACGGGCCGCCCACGACCTCCTCACTATCCAGCAATGGGTACGTGAGTGCTACGGCGAGCACGTGCGGGCGGGCACCGCCACCGCATCCGCGCACCGGTACTCCCACGGCACGCACTTCATGGAGAAGGACATCGGTGATTTGGACGCGACGGGTGAGATCGCGGACTTGCGGACGATGGTCCTCGACTTGAAGCGGCAATTGGCCGCCTTCCTCGTCACCGCCGAGTCCGAGCCGTCTCCACGGGGATTTACTCCTCGCGCGGACAAGCCGGACCGCCGCGTCAAGACCCGCTTCGCGGCCTCGCCCCTCCCCAAGGGGGGGAATTGGTCTCAATCCGTCTCCAAGAAGGTGGCCTTCCATCGCGACACCGGTGCGACCGTCCCGTACTGCCAGAATCAGGTGTGCGCTAAGGGGAAGGCGCGGCATTGGCATCGGGACTGCCCGAACGGGGGCAGGACCGGGCTCTCGGCCTACGCCTTCGCTGAGGAGGCCGAGAACTCCGTGCTAGCCGCCAAGTTCCAACACGCCATCGACCACGACGACCCCGTGACTACATGGGAAGCGTGTAGAGGGGGACCATCCTTATTAAATACAACTGTATTCCTTAAGTACCTTCTGTATTTTGCCAGGATTTCCCAGTATTTCGGAACGCTTCCCATGTAGTGAGCACCTACGGTTATCTATGGCAGATCTGCATAAGCCGACACTACAATCGATCAGTAGAACGGTAAATGTTGCCATTATTGAATTATATTATATATATTACTGTTTTGGATACATTCCGCGTGATCGCCAGATTGGATCAGTAGAACGTTAAATGTTGCCCATTTTGAATTATATTACATATATTAGTGTTTTGGATACATTCCGCGTCATTTATAAGTCTATACGGCAATTGTTGCCAATATTGAATTATATTATATATATTAGTGTTTTGGATACATTTACCGTTTTTCTCTTCCGATATCTTATCATCAATTCTAAAAAATCCCCCGAAGAAATTCAATACTAAAAGTACGGTATACGTATCAATTCCAATACAAAACGTAAATGTCTGTGGTCTATGGTCTACGGTTTATATAAAGATATTTATTGTATTTTATATGTTTGACAAGGCTCCTAATCGGTTTAATCGATATTCCGATATATCGATATATCGGGGAAAATGACAGGAAGTGTGAAATATATATATATAGTGGATATATATATATGTACGCAGGTCAAGAAAGCTGTGCAGTGGCTCGCACGGATTTCGCAGTCAAAAAGATGAGATAATAAAATAACTTGGGTGTTTTATTATCGGTCGGCTGGCAAGATGCAAGTGACACCACAGGGCGAGGGGTGACACAGGAAGAGACAGTCACCCCCAGTTTGTGGGGGGGGCGAAAGTCTGTCTCTCCATGACACCACCTCACCCCGAAGGCGTGAGGTGCCACGATGCAAGCCAGCAAAGCCGGGTCTAACATCCCACGGTGGGCTACACGGGCAAAGCCCTAAAAAAACAAGCATCATCGGAGACCCTAAGAGGTCTTTTTCAACCCAGCTAGTTTGGCTTCGCCGCGCTGGTCTATAGATGCGTGCTCAAGGGGCTTATGCCCATGCATGTGCTGTGGGGATACCTACTCCCACAGGCCAAGCCGTGATTCTAGCCCCAGCAACCGTTGGTGGATGGCGGCGGAGTACTCGATGGTGGATGCAGTCGAGCGCCGCCAGGATGTCGTCATCCAACGCCCACGCGGTGCGGTGTGACAATGCGTGGCATTACCAGCGAGCAAGTGCGGGGACGCGAGCACCCCGATGGGGGCGAAGGCGGAAAATGCGGTGTGCTCCTCCTCTGCACACGAGTGCGAAAGCAGAGAGGGAAAACGGCAGGTCGGGTGCTACAGCACCACCACACACCACCAGACAATGGTCAATGAACACGTAAGGTGGATGAAAGAGCGGAGAATGCCGCGGACGGAACTCGTTGCTGCCAAAGGTCTTGTCATTGGCGGAGGCGTTAGACTCGATGTTGGTGTATGGTGCATAAGCACCACCAGACACCACCAGACGATAGTCAGGTGAAGAATGCCGTCGATGTTCTCGGAGATATTCCAGGGCATTACGAACAGCGGCGAGGCGTGCACGTTGGCGCTCAGTGGCCATGGTTCCAGCGCAGACTGGATAATTCTGCGAAGGGAAATTATTAGGGTTCACAAGGGGAAACCCAACTTTTCGTAAAATGGACAATTCCAAGTGATGAAAGAGTCAATTTGGGGTAGATTTCGACGAGGAAGACGGTGGTGACGTCAAAAACGTCGTGCGACAAGCCAATTTTGCTGCTGTTGAGGTGCTGCTGGCCAGAGCGTAAAGTGAAATAGATGGGGACGACGTAGTCGAGAATGATGGTGATAAACGTGCGTTGCGCACGAAAAAGATTGGGCGTTGCGCTCAAATAAATAATTGTGGATGCTGTTGCAGCACGTTTGGGGGAAGGCGCGAAGTAACGGTACGTGACTGCCGGCCGGTTCGATGAGTAGTGACGTTGCGTCACTGTATACCGCGTTGCGCGGGATCCGAATGAAAGCTAAAAGAACGTGAGAAACCACCAGCTAGTGGTAACCCATAACCTGACGGGAAGTGTGAAAAATATATATATAGTGAATATATATATATGCACGCAGGCAAAGAAAGCTGTGCAGTGGCTCGCACGGGTTTCGCAGTCAAAAAGATGAGATAATAAAATAACTTGGGTGTTTTATTATCGCGGGTCGGCTGGCAAGATGCAAGTGACACCACAGGGCGAGGGGTGACACAGGAAGAGACAGTCACCCCCAGTTTGTGGGGGGGGGCGAAAGTCTGTCTCTCCATGAGAAAAACGGGAAATCGGTATCGATCGATATCATTTTTGTGCACATTTCATCGATAAATCGGTATCGATTCAGTTTAGTATTGGCGGTCTTAGGTATTGTATACGGAGAATTGTATATAAAATTCAATAAACGATATGAATCGATATCATCGATTATCGATTGAAAATGTTGAATATCGAAATCGATCGATATGCAAGTTTGAAACCGATTAGGAGCCCCGATGTAAGATATATGTAAGATATATGTGAGTCTACAGTCTACGGTCTACGGTTTACATAAACATATTTCTTGTATATTTATGTATATCATATTGTCGATCTACTGATGTAAACACCACTAAGTCATTTTTATTTCGCACTTAAAGACTGCTTAACGACAACAAATTGAACTTAAAGCCCCCGCCCATCGTAACTAAATCATCAAAGTATTTCCCGGAATTTATTTGATAGTTTTCAGGGAAAGAATGAAGAAGTTGTCGAATTCTGCCGATTAATTTAGTCGATTCGGCTCTGTGATTCGCGTACCGTAGAATAATAAACTCGTATTTCCAATAAAATGCTGTGGTCGTTCGATCAAAGGTTGCAATCTTACGATCCTCACATCGGAAAAAACATTTCGATTTATATACGTACATGCTAAAACAAAATTTTACAAGACTACAGAAATAGAGAAATTATAATTTTCCCCCCAAAAAAATATTTTGTTTGTATCTCGCGGCAGTCGTTGACGTTTCACGTTTCTCGTCGGTATCATGCTTATAAACTTTTACGGTACCAAATTCTAGAATATATTTAGTTTTATTTGATTATGCATCGCAATAAATTATAATTATATCCGTCGTTGACGTTTCGCATTTATACTTGGTCGCTCTCGGAATATAAATATTGCCGTACTAAAATATATAATTCGATTAGTTTTACGCGTTTATACGTCAATGTCAATTTGATAGTATTATAATTTTATACTAGTTGACGTTTCGCGTTTTCTCGTCGGTCTCATAAACATATGTCGGTACCCGATTCTATAATTTAATATCTTTATTTGATCGAGTGTATATAACGTCAGTGCAGTGGATGACGGTTCGCGTTCCTTGTTGTTCTCAGTTATATATCGAGATATGGAGTTTTATAATTTTACTATTTTTTGGGGGAGGGATTTTCGTATATAGTTGTATGGTTTATATCTACATCACGTATGCGATGCATATGCAACTACATTCAACGAAATAACTTTATATATATATATTCTGATTACAGATTTCTTTTAAAAGACGATGACTGAGTATTCCGATGACAGATTTCTTTCAAAAGACGATGACGTTCTTATATAAACTGGTCATAGTCTTTTCTACGTTACCTGGCTTCAAAAAAAGTGTATGACGTTCTTATATAAACTGGTCATAGTCTTTTCTACGTTACCTGGCTTCAAAAAAGTGTATGACGTTCTTATATAAACTGGTCATAGTCTTTTCTACGTTACCTGGCTTCAAAAAAGTGTATGACGTTTTTATATAAACTGGTCATAGTCTTTTTTACGTTACCTGGCTTCAAAAAAGACTATGACATTTTTATATAAACTGGTCATAGTCTTTTCTACGTTACCTTGCTTCAAAAAAGACTATGACATTTTTATATAAACTGGTCATAGTCTTTTTAGCGGGTCATGCCTTTAAAAAAGACTATGACGCGTTTATACAAGAAATTCACTGGAACTCTATGACGTAATAACTTCGAAAGCGTTCCTGCGTCCGAGGAGCATTTGAAATTATACACAGATTCCGCACAGACCTTCGATATTATTTGATCGCCCCGTTACCGTCTTCGTGCGTGCGTACTTCGTACTAGTACTGTAGTGTCATCATGATCGTAAATTGAAAACTGTTTTTCGTCAAGTATTTCCCTGGGAATAGAGATAGAGAAAATTAAAAAGAACTTTTACCAGTTATTTCTTTGTTTTCATTTAAGAAATAAATATAAGTATATATATTAATATGGCTTCGACTGAAGCTCAATTAAAAGCTCAAAGGAAGTATAGAGAGACTCATGTTGAAAAAACGAAGGCTTTGAACCGTAAGCATCAAAAAACATGGTACGAAAATCACAAAGAATTGCATCGAGAAAAAATGAGGGAATATCAACGATGTCGTCGAGCGATGTTAAAAAGCGTTAATTGTTGCCAGAATTGAATTATATTATATATATTAGTGATATGGCAACATTTAACGCTTATTCTTATAAACATATTTAAAGAATATTATGTATATATAAGTATATATGGATTTCGCAAACATTGATAAGAGTAAGCATGCTATTGTTAATTATCTCGGTCTCAAATGGATCAAGAATATTTCCAAAATGTATGGTGCTCAAGATTATGTCTTGTCTACGATAAACAATGAAGAAATTTCAATCAAAGCTGAAAATCCAAATCATCAATCATCTCTTTGGACAAAAGTGAATGATCAAGAATTATCGAAATTATTAGAAAGTAATCACGGTATCAATGAAGTAATACAATCACATGTAAAAAGGAAAGTATTTTTTGATATTGATGGGAAGGAGGAAATCGATCTAAATGTATTGAAAAGAATCATTTTTGAGAAATTCCCAAATGCCAATTTGCAAATTAGCGGTTCGATTCTTCCGAAAAAAGGAATACCAAATTGGTCATACCATATCGTTTTATCAAATTACTACTTCAAAAACTTGAATGATATGGCACCATTTAGAACATGGACATCAGATATTACATATGTCGATAGTTGCTGGATTTGGCACGCCGACAGTGTCATCATCATCTGTGTCATCACCGATACGGTTCGACTACTATGACTTCTTCACTGTCATCAGCGCCATCTCCGATATCGACTTCGGTAGTCAGACAGTTCATAGCATCTGTCATTTCACATCTGACACCTTAGGGACTGTCATCACATTCTTTCGGCGGAAGCTATAACACTTCGTATTATCTTGTGTATAGCTTCACAGTTTCACGGTTGACATATGTGAGTGTTGCACTTGACTTGTAGTGCTTGACTGCGTGTTTGTTCACACAGGTTTGCGCCCACCACCGGCCTAAGGTGGTTTGTTAGAACCGCCAATTATGGCTGGCTAAAGCTCTTATAGGGGCTTGGGGCTGAGATCCGGGCATGAGGTTCTAAACGCACTAGTCACGGAAGGGGTAGAGTGAGAGAGAGGATGATTTCCGTTCGTGAGCACAATTGCCTAGGGCTCAGGCGGACCGGTCTAGCTAGCCGCAGCCTCCGAAGCAGTACGCGCGTCATCACCAAGCCTCACGACACGATCGCCACCCTCTCTTACCCTACCCTCTCCGCGGCTGTAAAATTTGAACCTTTGAACCCGCATTTTGAGCCCCTGCCCTTATTTTTATAGATTGTTCAAGTGTAAATTTGTTTTCTCTTGCCGAGATCTTTTTAGTACAATTTTTAGAACCTTGATCACCGAACATTTTGATTTATTGGATTTTCTAGACTAACGTTCGATCACCGCGACTGTAAATTTCACCATGGCCTCTACACCGTACCAGTTGATGGCACCAGCGAGGTTAAGAGCACATCCGGCTGGTGCCTCAAAGAGGCAATTACAATTCGACCAACTGGTGGCCACACCAGTGGCTGCGCTTTCACAACAATCAGCGGCTGAAAAGAAGTTTGATTCCGATTCCGCAGCTTTTCTGGATGACCACCAGAAGATTGAAGCACTTGTGAGGGGAATTAAATCGAAGCTGTGTGGCAAGGGGGATGCCATTGACGAGTGGAGGTTTTGTGGTGACGAGTCGAATGCTCGTTCACTACTTGACTCCCTCGTTGAGGAGCTACCCTCTCGTCTCACGCGGTTTAACCCCCTCTACGCACATGCTTTCCGGCTGTCCGACGCGACCGCCACAGTGATGCCAACTCCAAACAAACTCCTAAAGGAGTTATTGGAGTATCTCTGTGGCGGGCCAGCGCTCGCTTCAGTGCGGGAAGCTCACCGTTACTTCCCTGACGACGGCAAAGTAATTCTTACCGCCTTAGTCAGGGACGTAATGCCCGACCTTGAAGACTTTGACAAGACGGACTTCATTTTCACACCCACAGTAGAGGTCCCGGCAGGTGTAAACCCCAAGCAGTTCATCAAAGCGTTCACTGACGCAGTCAGTAACGCTTCGACTGACTTGGGGCAACACTCTAGCCTCGACATCTCAAGGGAAGATGCGGTCCGTTTGTTTCTTCGTCGCACTTGTCCCGTCACCTACAAACAGGTGCACGAGGACTATGCGATTGAGAAGGTCAAAACACAAGCTGAGCTGACCCTGGTGAGCTGTGGACTCGCGATTCAGCGAGTCTACAACACACTGGGGAAAACGAAGCAACTGACTAGCGCTTTCTATAATGATGCAGGACACCGCCACGGTGAACGTGGCGGTTTGGATTCCAGGGGAGCCCCTGACCTGCGCCCTCCCCGCCCGCGAGATGTATACTATCCTTCTCGGTCTTCCCACCCCTTTAAGGGGAAGGGGAAGAGTTTCCGATTCGCTGCCTCCCCCTTGCCGAAGGGGGGGAATTGGCCACAGGGAATCAGCAGGAAAGGCAAAGGCAAAGGCAAAGGCAAAGGCAAGAAGGGCAAAGGAAAATCGCAGAAGACCCGAGTCACCTTCCACCCGGGTTCCAAACAGTTCATGGGCAACTGTTGGTCCTGTGGTGGGAGGCACCGCCAGGCAGACTGTACACACATGCAGCACCTGGCGGCTCACTCCATGCGGCTTGACCCCGAGGCTCTAGCCGAAGGGGCCTTCACGGATGTTCTGACAGCTCGCTTTCAGGCAGCTTATGAGCATTCGGAGGAGGCCTTTCAGGCAGTTTGTTGGGAACACGGCACACCAGACATTTGTGACTCTTCGGAGTCGGTGTGCACGTACCCTGACGACGGATCCCTGTCCTTTGCCGCCTACCTCACCCAGGGGGATGAGGACTCTCATGCACCCGCTTGGGCACCACAGGAGTGGACTGACTCTGAGTGGGATGCTTGGGAGACTGACTCCTACACTCAGGAACAACATGAGGAGTGGGATCGGCTTCAGAGAAAAGCTTCCGCAAAATTCCAGGCCTTTTGCTTTGCAGGGGAGGAAGAGGACTACAATGAACAAGATCTTCAGGAGCCGTACTCTTCCCTTTCTCTAGGGAGAGTTCATTTCTACGGCTTCGGGGTGGGTGGTGTCGATCGTGACACCACTCTCACCCCACCGGTCGTTGCCCGCATGGACTCTGCACCTGCCGTGGCACCGCTTGATTCTTCGTCGTTCTACCGTGCGGACCCGAGCATCGCATGCTCACCGTGTGACCCACAGCCTGCGTCTATCCGATCACATCTCGACGAAGGTGTGATGTTATACGGGGCCGCTCAGACATTGGATCATGCCGCGGCTGTATCGGGTGACACACCGGACGATGCCGAGCATGGAGACACCTGTTTGCACCCCGTGTCAGCGCTCTTCGCACACGAGGCACCCCTGGAGCCTAGCTCCGGGTTGTTCGCTGACATGGTGTTGGCAGGTGACCTTCGGTTTCAGTCAATGACCGAACAACATCACAGTGAGACCCGGGAGGAAGGGGGGGCTTGGGGGCCGAGGTCTTGGAGTTCACAGTTGGAGTCTGTAACTGGACCGGAGCCCGGCCCTCCCGTGGAGCTGCGACTGTCCCTTCCCTCACGGGTTTCACGAAGGTGGCTACTCCTCCCGGCCTCACCGACAGGGAGCAGGACCACTGGGACAGGCTGTGGTGTGAGGATCACACCCAGCCCACCCAGTGGCACGACACTCTGCCGGCTTCGGCCGCAACGACACCGAGGGTTCCACGAGTACCGCCTCCGGTGATGCCCTTCCCTCCCGGCCCTGGCCCGTGCTTTGTCACTGCAGGAGGGGGACTATATGCCACGGCCACGGACCCCCCTGCCAGCGGGCACGGGGTGCCTGCGGGGTCCGTGGTCGAGGCCTCGGACGAGACCGACGGCCCTGAGCCCCGTGGCTCAGGGGAAGGACAGCACTATGACCCTCCACCCTCCGTCACTAGCCCTACCCTGCGTAGGGGTGTAGGTAGGGGTGGTGTGCCATTCTACAGACATGCTCTCGTCTCCACCCTTGTTGTCCTCGGCTTCCTGGGCTGTGCCATGGCAGATGTAGACCTGCTTCAGAGACAGGAGGATGCCTCGGACAGATTGAGACTGCTGTCACCTGGGGGCCCACGGGGAGGGGCCCAGGGGACGGGGACGGGGATACTGTATGACTGGGGCTCTGATGGTGGCACTTGGGCTGGTAACAATGGGAACAGTGGTTCTTGTGATTGGGAATGGTCAGATTCTGGGACTGGACACTCCTCCTCTGGATCTGGCACAGGAGACCCTCACAGTGACCACGGCCAGTTCACCAGCTCGGGTATGCCGCCCGATGCCGCCTCACAAATACAACTGTTCCGGTCAACTATAACAGCAGACAGTGAGGACCGCCGCAGGCGGTCCCGACACCTCACGGCTCTAACCTTGGCAACCTTTCTGGCTATTATCATTCAGTGCCTATTCCTATTCTTCATGGACTTCCAGTCAATATCAGGCGACAGTACAGTGGACAGAGGTGTCGGTGGTGTTGGCTCCGTGGCTTGGCAGCAGACTGGCAGTGTCCTCGAGACCACCTCACACCTGGCACACCTCATGATCACTGTCGGTGGTGCCGTGGTGCACATGTCTTGGTGGCTCGGCTTCACTTGGACGGCACACGGCACACCACCACCTGGGCTAGTGTTCACCTGTAGCCCTGTTGTCTCGGCCTATACACTATCACGGGACGGCGATGGCATTGTGGTAGACTCTGGTGCCACTGGGAATATCACAGGCACCAGGTCCAGGATCTCGGCTCTAGACACCTCCGCCACTATTGGCTTCTCTACGGTGATGACAGGTCCCGTATCCCGAACTGACGGGACCTGTACACTACACCTCTATGGCCGAGATACTGTCAGGGGAGATAGACGAGTACACTATACCTGGCTGCCACTTCAAGGAAGGCGCCAGGACACTCCTATCTACCCGGGTTATGCTCCGGCATGGCTTCAGTTCCCCAGACTTCATTACCATGACCTATACCCACCTGGACTCAGGCAGAACATATCGTATCACAGACAATCAGGTGGATTACCTCTGGGATGAGCCGCAGCGCCCGCACTCTCACCACTTCGGCTCAGCAGCTGTCAGGACCCGCACAGGAGACTCATCAGACTGGCAGTGGAGTAATAGCGAGTACACTAAATGGGCTACTGCTCACGGCTCTCCTACAGCTACAGCTAAACTTGGTACTCCGGCTTTTGATGTATCTATGTATGGGGACTCTCTGCCTGTTGGAGAGGGTAACAATCATCCGGCTCTTGAGCACTGGTCTATCTCAGATGATTGTCACACCAAACAGTGGACGGGTCATTCAGTTCTTCTATGGCAACATTCCCTTCAGTATCAGCATGATTGACAGAATGCTGACTAAGGGCAACCATGACTTTCTCCTTGACCCGCATAATACCGCCTACTTCTGGATTGTCCCGTATATGCCACAACACCAGATATGGCACAAGACTTGTACTATGGAGGTACTACACATCTATCCTAAAGGCAGTAAGAGGATATTCAGCTTCTCTCGGAAGCACACATATGCTTCCAGTCACCCACTGACACCAGCTGGCTCAGATGGCGGACCTGACAGAGTATTCATTGATGGCACTCCCTTTGAGATCTGTATCCTGTTCAGGAACAGAAACACACCTGTTCGGGTCAGTCCCTTTGTGGAGTTCCATGCAGTCATGGGTCACGGCTCTACAGCCAGTCTGCTTAAGCTCTACGACCTGCCTGGCATCCAGCTCGGTCGGCCTCTGCTGTCTAGGCGAGCTATAGCAGCTATGCCGACCTGCTCTCAGTTCTGTGCAGTATGCTGTACCAGTAAGCTGAAGCAGAAGCCCTGTGGACACCATGACCAGTTGAGATCAGTGGCCATACAGCCCGGCCAGAAGTGGGCTGCTGACTTGACAGGACCTATTACCCCAGCTGGCTACAATGGCCACCTGTACCGATGCCAGTTCATTGACTATGTCAGCAGATTCATATTTGTGTACACCTTCGTCCAGAAATCAGAATACTACACCTGTCTGGTTCACTTCTACGGCAGCTTACATGCTATGGGATACGTACCACAGTCCATAACACTCCGTACAGACTGTGCTCCAGAGATGGGTGACCCCCAGTGTGTGGCTTTCTATCAAAAACACCGTATATTACACCAGAAGTCATCTCCTACAGTACATACAGACAACCCTCATGCAGAAAATGCCATTGACAAGATATCAGACATGGCTAAGGCATTACTTCTGGCAGCTGGCATGCCCGAGGACTACTGGCCTCTGGCTGCCACCCATGCTGGCTTCATATGGAATATCTCTACTCACAAGAACATCTCTACAACACCATTTCATCAGATCAGAGGCTATCACTATGGCTATGCAAAACTGAAGGCCTTCGGCCAGAATTGCTATGTCATTATGTCTCAGCAGCAGAGGAACTCCAGACAGCCTGGCATGTCTAGGAAGTCCCAGCGGGCGGCCTGGTCGGGCCGTCTTGTCGGTGTATCAGTCAGCTCCCTGGCATATAAGATCCTGGATACTGAGACTAATATGATACACTATGTTGGTAAGCCTCACTGGATTCATAATCATCAGGACATGGGAGAGATATTGGGCTCCTTTCCAGACCCACATCAGGCAGAGCGGGAGTTTGATGCATCCTATGACAGACCACAGCCATTCAGTGACAGCTTTGACACAGCAGGCTCGAGGGTTCATGGTATTGGCTCTTTCTTTGACGGAGAGGAGTCACACGCATGTGTTCAGCTCATTCAGACAGATGGCACAGTTACCTGGACTATGGCAGTCAGATATGTATTACAGACATCAGATGGTCGGCACTACCGGGACCTTCTACACTATCTGGACTGCTACAGAAAGCTAAATGGCATCAATGAACACTATCCTATCTGGACTATTGTGAAGGCTCGTCAGACAGTCAGAGCACCTATCTACAGTGCTATTCTCATCTCCACCCACAGAGGCAACAGGAGGCCCTACGGTGTCATCCTGGAACCCTGCACCGACGAGCCGGCTGGCTGGCACATTGATCTACCAGCCAACCTGATTATCTTTCCGTCCACACACTCAGCAGCTTACCTGCCCTTCTCTGACACCCTCAGCAGTGACCTCAGAGCAGAGAACATGTTTGGCAGTTTCAGCAGCATGGAGCAGTTTCTCTCTGATGCTCCTACCTCTACTATTACACATATGCTTGAGGTCTCGGCACCAGAGATTAAGCTACCTCACGGTGTCAGACAGGCCCTATCCTCACCACAGTCTGAAGACTGGCTGAAAGCTATGGATCAGGAGGTTGGTGATATGGTTAATCAGGAAAAGCTCAAGCTGGGGACACCTCCGGCTAATGCACAGTACCTTACTACACTATTTGTACTGTCTATGCCATTCAAACCTGACCCTACTGGTGCAGGCAAGCCCTATCAGATATTTAAAGCCCGTATGGCTGGTGACGGCAGCAGAACTACAGGCTATCTTCCGTGGGAGACCTCTTCAGCTACCCCAGAGATATCAGCTTTCAGACTGCTATTCATATTTGCAGCTCTATTCCAGCTGGTGGTGTCACATCTGGATGTGTCTCAGGCCTTTATGCATGCTAAGCTTGAGTTCCCCGTGTGGATTCAGTTTCCCTCCTCTGGCTATACCTTTAAGGGCTACAGCTATGCCCTGCTCTCATATGCGCTGTACGGCCTCAAGATTGCCGGCGCATCATGGCAGAGGATGGTTAAACAGTTTATGCTCAGTTTCAAATACATGGGACAATCATTCAGACAGTCTACACATGATGCCTGTATCTATTACATCTACACGCCTACGGTTAAGGCTATGTGTGTGGTATATGTGGATGACTTTGGTATGGCCTGTTCCACGGCTCTTGAGAGGGCCTTCTGGACCGCTTTCAGAGCAACGTTTAAGGCCAAACACCTGGGTCCTATATCCTCTATCCTTCAGATGACAGTACAGCATGATGACCAGGGGGTGTACCTCAATCAGTCTCGACAGATTAAAGACCTTATGACAACTAACAACATACCCGAGAGACCCTTCCGTACACCTATGGACTCTAAACTGGTGATATCAAAACCAGTAGACCCTGATCTCACTCTGGTAAAACCCTACCGGTCTATCCTTGGGTCCCTGCTCTGGCACAGCAGGACGTCACGGCCAGATATCTACTATGCAGTTATCTACCTGTCACAGTTTGTGGCCTGTCCCTCAGAGGACTCAATGAAGGCTCTTATCAGAATTGCACAGTATCTGGACTGCACAGCACACTACAGAATGGCCTTCTATTACCCTGAGAGGCCGGCACGGGTGCTCACACTGTTTGTGTACTCCGATGCTGACCTTGCCAGAGACCTGGAAAACTCAGCTAGATCATACTCTGGCATGGTGATATTCTTCTGTGGTATGATTCTACAGTATGGTACAGTCAGACAAACAATCACAGAAACATCTTCTACGGGTTCAGAATATGTTGCAGCATCTACTGCAGCTCAGCGGGTGGTGTCTCTCATGTTTATGCTGACAGAAATATTCGGCTATATACAACACCCTATTCAGGGACAGCCACCCTCTACTACTGGGCTTGATTCTGAGATCACTGAGGCCGAGAGGGTCGCCACTGACATTGCATTCAGCTACCCTGGATTACAGCCGGGGACTCTCCTGACTAAACTCCTGGATTACACTACACCTACGGGTACAGGAGTCGGTGGTGTCAGGCCTGATGGCAAGTCAGTGACAGATGAGCTCGAGATTTATTCAGATTCAGCCCGCAGGCCAGTGGACTATCAGAATATGAGAAGCACAGAATACCTTCCAGCTTCAGCAACCTGCCCCAGATTGGAGCTTCCGGTTCCTCTTCTCCTGGATAATGATGCATGCAGATCTATTGCTGAAAATATCCCACTGTCCCAGAAGATCAAGCATGTTCTGGTCAGATTCCATATGCTCAGAGACTTTATCAGACTGGGCTGGATCATATGCTGGAGGGTGCCTTCGGAGAAGAACTTGGCTGACCCCTACACCAAGCCAGTTCCTCCCACCAAGAACACTGTGCCCTACTTCAACATGCTCTTTGACAGCTACATGGATATGCAAAAGGCAGTGATTCAGGCTGCCAGATCTTTTGGATTTTCGACATGGAGGCCTACTCAGAAAGCAGCAGCATGATCTGACTGTGAGTACCCTCTGATTTGTCCTGTTTTGGGTTTTGTTTCTGACTGTGCTTTGCAGGTACTTTGTTACAGGTACTTTATGATTTGGGTTTGAGAATATATGCGGAAAACAACCAACCGATAGAATGACAGTTAGCCTAGAGGTTTAGCAAGCATGCACAAGACCTGTTATGTGAATGTTGCATGCCGTACCTTGACTCCTACGACCTTATGTACCCTTCGGGGAACCGTGACCGGCACCTGTCTCGTACGTGAGAGCCTCTGCCTCCACCCGCTGTGACCCTCCCTACATCTTCCCTTGTCTGTAAGTCTGACGGTGACGGGGTGACCTGGACCTGCCTTCGGGTACTCCTTGTCATATCCCTGACGAAGCATCCGGCTGCATGACACCGCGGTGTGCGGACCTTCAGGGCACAGCAGCACTCTATTCCCCCGGTGGAGGATTGGCACTAGAGACAGGGAGCTGATAGGCCTGCCAGGACCGTGTGGACTTTGTCCAGCTTTTTGGGGTTTTCAGCCCTGGCGGGCATGATTGTGGTTTCTTCTGGTCTGGACTGGAGATTGGTATGAGTGTATTCATTCTGGTCTGCCCACCTCACTCGAGGTGGTGTGCTGGATTTGGCACGCCGACAGTGTCATCATCATCTGTGTCATCACCGATACGGTTCGACTACTATGACTTCTTCACTGTCATCAGCGCCATCTCCGATATCGACTTCGGTAGTCAGACAGTTCATAGCATCTGTCATTTCACATCTGACACCTTAGGGACTGTCATCACATTCTTTCGGCGGAAGCTATAACACTTCGTATTATCTTGTGTATAGCTTCACAGTTTCACGGTTGACATATGTGAGTGTTGCACTTGACTTGTAGTGCTTGACTGCGTGTTTGTTCACACAATAGTTCTATTTACACATCAAATAGAAACTTCAAATGTATCAATCAATCGAAACCTAATGAAATAAGAATTCAAGAGTATATTGAAGGTAGTCCGATCTTGACAAAGCATTGTGTATTGATGGATTTCGACGAAGATAGCATCGATGCAAGTACATTGCATTGGGAATTTCATGATGTAGATCACTTGGAGAAACAACATTCTAATATTGATTTGAGTACGATAGTTGGTTTTCAATTGGAAATACCAAAGGATTTCGATTGGTTTACGACATCGTATCCACAAATCCTATCGATGATACCCAATAAGCCGAGGAGTCACGAACAAGCATTGCATCATACAATCACATGGGTGATAATGCTTTGGTCATATCATAGTAATATATCAATGGAACAATTTTTGAAATGGGTATCTCAAAAGGATGACGATAGAAAGCGACTTGAAAGATACGAAGATTATTGGAATCGATCGAAGGATTCATTTAATCCCGGTGATAACTTTATCAAGAATTTACTAATACGATTCTACCCAAAGTTGTTTGAATATGATCGAAATTGTGTGAACTTTATTGACAATTGTAATGTAGAAACAAACATATATATGAATGATGAAAGATATCTATCTTGCGAAGACATTCATCAAGCATTGGAACAATCGTCAATCATTTACCTTACATCGTACATGGGGGTTGGCAAGACTAAAGCGACTATCAACTATCTTGATAAATATGAAAAACGATCGAGTATTATGTGGTATAGTCCAAGAATATCCTATGCCAACAACGTTACATCTCGATTGGATCATTTGGGATTCAAAAACTACAAATCATTCAAACCGAAAGACCCGGCTATTACAAAGAAGAAACGATTGACCATGTCCATGGAAAGTCAATACAAGGTCATCGATCCATTTGATGACCAAGAAAAATCATTTGATATCATCGTTTTGGATGAATTAGAAACTTTCAAAAAGGTTTGGATCAATGACACAACACACCATAAACATCTTCCGGAAAACTGGCGAGTGTTTCTCCAATTGATGAGGAATGCCAAAAAGATAATCATAATGGATGCCTTCCCTCACAAAGCAATGATAGCATGGCTGGGCCAAGTGCGACCTGAAAGATTACTAACACTTGGTAATGAGTTCATTCCACCACCACAAAGGGTCATCAAGTACGATGACAAAGATGTATGGAGGCAATCTCTCATCGATGAATTGAACAAAGGATCTAACATCACTCTCTTCTATCCATACAAAACTGATTTTAAAAAAGGAAAAGGAATCTATTGTTATGGAATGGACACATTCAAAGATATCATTTTACAAGAGACCAACTTGGAAAAAGATGATATCATGTGCTATCATGCTATGAGCGATGACAACGATAAACAAACGACCTGTGATGTGGATACTGTATGGTCGACAAAACGATTAATCATTAGCAATGTATCAATAACCGTCGGTGTCAATTATGAACGATTGCATTTTCACAAGAAGTTTGCTTTTCTCGATCCAAATACCGTAGAACCGAGAGACTTCTTTCAAAACCTAGGGAGAGTGAGACAATATCATACCAGTGAATTACATCTATTCTATAAGAAGTATGAAAAAATAACCAAAGGATTTACGATGCCACATAATGCACCCGATAGTCCGATATATCGTCAACTCGCTTTGATATATCAAGAAGAATACTTAGCAAGGAACGACTCGGTGTATAGTTACTTTTTTGAAAAATGTGGTTACATCAATTTTGAAATGTACAACGGTTCAAAGGAAATCGTTTGGAATAAATTGGACGAGTTCGATGCCACGGCGTATTTTGCATATGGAAACATCGAAGATACTGATATTGTAGACATTCATGAAAAGCTTAATCCATTGGTATATAGTAACAAATCATCCATGGGAGACAAGTTACAAATCGCAAAGTATCATTTTCGAAATCAATTTGTAGAAATTATACCCGAGCATTTCGTCAAGGATTTGTGGAATAGAAAATTGATCAACTTTGTTCGAAAATTCAAAATGTTCTATCAAACCGAAGATCATATACTATGGAGTTTGTTTTATCAAAATGGAGCGATTGATACCTTAGAATTACCAAACAATCCATGTTGGAACATCGACATTGAGAAATTTAAAGAATTCTTTATGATAGGATTTTCGGGCACAAAGATATACCCAAGTGTTATTTGTAAAGCATTAAATGCATATTTTGGAACAGATATGTACTCGATCGAGAGAGATACGAAAGGTAAGCGTGTTCGATTTCGTCTGCCCGGAAGTAACAAAATTGTTGATAAATATGTACATACCAGGAAGTGGAATCATTTTGTACCAGCAATAAGACAATTTTTAAAATAGCGTTAAATGTATCCAAAACACTAATATACATAATATAATTCAATATTGGAAACATTTAACGTTCTATACTATAAGATGAAACGCACACCGTGTCAACGATGTATCGCCATCAAAAAGGATGGACAACGATGTAAAAATATGACATGCAAATGGTCACCAATGTGTTGGGCTCATAGACAAGTCAATGTACAAGAGAGTACTATACCCGACTCCGGAAACGGTGGGTTTGCAAGAGTTGATTTAAAAAAGGGAACCATTGTAGGTAAATATATAGTGGGCACGATCAAACTTGATGCTGATCAGTTGCCACCGATGAATGATAGAACTCACATTTGGCAAAAGAATGCCAATACATTATTTGATGCTGAAAAACCCAACTCGGTAGCCGGCAAATACAATAGTTGTACAGCACGAGATGCCAAACGAACCGGTTGTTCTCAGATAGCCAAAATAAATTCTGTTGGGAATGTGAAGCTTACAAAAAATGTTAAGAAGGGTCAGGAGATTTTCGTTCCATATGGAAAAGACTACTGGGTCAATAAAGGTTGACTTGGAAGAATAAACTCGTTAAAATTTCTCCGAAACATGCTTGGATGACAATCTTTCTTTGCAAGGTCAATAAATAGAAAGTCATATCTATCTTGGACTGCTTGATTGAAGACATCATAAAATTGTTCGGGGGAAACCTCACCGCCTAATTCTGAACTTATCTGTTTTAGCTCATCTTGATTTTTTGTCTTCATAAGTAGGATGTGGGTCAGGTTTGATCGTATAGCACGTTGTAGTCCCGCCCCGTTGCTCGTATATGCTTGGGTTGCAAACAAAAGGGAGCAGCCGATCGAGCCCATATTCTTCGTTTTACCTTTATGTCGATGACTGATAACGAAACGGCCCAATCCCGATTTGGGCCTGAACACGGGTGAGTCTAAACAATCATCGAAGAATATTGCTACAGATGGTGGTCTATTGGTAACCTTGTATTTGTATTGTGGTGGTGCAATGTTATCGTTTTCGTCGGCAAACTCCAAAAGTAAATCAGCGGGTATTTCGTACACACTCATTTCACTCTTGTGTAACATGTCCATGAGTCTTTTATAACGTTTTGTTTTTTCAACATATGATTCATATTCAAGGGCTTCTTCATCTAAAATGTTTTCAATCTGAGGTATCACGTCTATCTCCGGTTCAAGGACATCACTCTCGTCTAAAGGAAGGTCTTCAAAATAGTGTTTGTTATTCTCATATGTCGGCGACACCAATATAATTCTCTCCAATGCATTGTTATATTGCATTAACCGTAGTAAATGAGTAAGGCTTGTTGTTTTAGCACCACCGCGTTTGGAATTTGCAAGTGTTACCATCGGTAATTGAATAAAGTCGTCCGGAGTCTCGATCGGAAAAGCACTCTTCTTCGGAATCTTAATATTGTAATTCTTATCTTTCAGTCTTTGGAACTGCATATACTATAACGATAGAAATAGACTAGAGTAAGCCTTATCATAACCCGGGTCCATTTCCGCGTCTTTCTTACGAGGTGGTTGTGATTGCGATTCAACTCGGCTTTGCTTTCGTCTAGTAGACTTCCTAACGATCACTTCAGGTTGTTCTTCTTCCGATTCCGAAGAAGAATCAGATTCAACGATCACCACCTGCTTCTTGGGTTTCTTCTTAGGGGCTTTTGGTTTCTTGACAATGACATGTTCTACTTCCGGTTCCGAGATTGATTCTTCGGGTTGCTTTTCGGGTTCGGGAATAGGTTTAATTGTAGCTTTCTTAATCATCTCTTGTGCGTCGGCAACTTTTTGAGATTCCTTAAGTTGTTCGGCCATCTTGACATCTTGTTTTTGTTTGGCTTTGGCTTGGCGAGTGGCAAGAGCTTTCTCTCTCATCAATCGTAGGCGTTCAAGTGTATCTGGGTCGGTAATTTTCTGACCTTTAACTGGCATTAAGTAACTATAAGATACCCTAAGAAATAAAATTTCTTGATCTGACCTAAGACAATCGCTAATACGTTAAATGTTGTCAATATTGAATTATATTATATATATTACTGATCGGGAAACATTTTGCGTGATTTTATATTAGTATAGTATATACATGACCAAGGAGGCTTGGATTACAAAACTAAGGCAATGTGCTCAAGAATATAGACAAGAACACGGAATCAAAAAGAAGGGTAAGATGACACAAGGAGATAAATTGAAAAGCTTGCGTGGTCGTCCGGTCGTTAAAAAGCCGAAGGCAAAAAGTAGAACCGCCTTAGACCATGGTACTCCATCAGGACAACCGGTGTATCAACAGCCCGTCAAAGATGCTGCTTTGCCGACCAAAGCACCTCGTAGGATAGCTCCTATCATGGTAGCACCTTTAGACCAAACAAGCATTGGCACAATAACGGGTGACTCAGTATTTCAACGACCTACCGAAGAGTACACCGGTGTTTCAAATTATCGAAAAGCCATTGATGATATTGAGAAACGTATAAAAATGAAAAAACAAATGAAAAAAGTCGCGGTGATGCCACAAAAATATAATTTATATAGTATAGGAAGATGCCCCCTAAATTGAGAAAGCAAAATCCTGAGGCACGCCATAAGCTCACTGCTGCAGATTGGGAAGACTTACAAAGTAAAAATTTAAGTGGTGACGATCGGACGAAAGCCATACGTGATTACAAGAAGAAGTATCGGAAATCAAAAGAGAAGGTTGAGAAAGTTACAAGACGACAATGGACAAAGCAAGGTAAGAAACCTGCCAAAGAACAAAGTAGACTTGATGAAATCAATAAGTATACCGTCGGAGATTCAAAAAGACATATCAAGAAATTCAGCACCGATGTTGAAAAACTTAAGGTTCCCTTTACAACGTTTCTTGAAAGAGCAGCACCCGATGGTAGCAGTTTAAACTATTGGTTACCGGAGAAGACAAAAGGAACTGAACAAGTATCAATGAGAGCGGTGTTCGAGGATGGGACCACATCCAAGTGGGTCAAAGGTTCAGATCGCCAAGATGTGATGACGAAATTTGAAGAGATGCTGCAAAGTCCGAAGGGTGGTGATAGCAGCAAAAAGTCTGTCGAGGTTGCCAAAGATATCGAAGTTGAATATTACTCTTCCAAACCACCAGAAGGTAAAGGTAGCAAATGTACGGCAGCTCCGAAGAATAGTGTTGAATTGCGACTGAAGCAATGTGTGATTAAGATTGAATCCCGCAACAATTGTGGTATCAAATCTTTGGAACTTTTACATAGGAAACGAAAATTAGATAAGATGTTGAGTGATAATCTCATAAAAAAGAATCAATATGAAAACAAATGGAAGCAACTCAAAAGAGATGCTAGCAATCATAGAGGCAATATTACAACAATATCTAATCAGCTGCGTTTGAAATTGTTTCCGAAAAAGGATGAAAATGGAATCAATATAGAAGACTTTTCTATTTTAGAAAAACATTATGAAATTAACATATATGTGTGGGGTATCACGGACCGTTTTGATGGAGACCCGATCATGTTTTACCCGCCGTACTTTAACGAACACAATGATTATTCAAGTTATAATGATAGTTATCACATACTCTTACATGACAATCACTATGAACCGATTACACGTATCGATTGTTTTCGAGGCAAGACTTATCGACCATCGTGTCCACAATGCAAGTCTCAAAGATGTATCTTTGCAAACAAAGAAACACGATTAACACCTGGAAACAAACAATGGCATCATTGTGAAATTTGCAATCGTAAATTCATGAATCAGGACTGCTACAATCTTCATACCGAACTGATAACATGTGATAAGGTTCACAAATGTAAGATGTGCAATGTTATATTTAATCCCAATGAGAAACATATATGTGGATACAAGTCATGTCCTAATTGTAAGATCGTTTGTAATGTGCATGAGCATAAGTGTTACATTACCAAGGTTCAACCGAAACCCATATTGGACTATAAAACCATTGTTTGTTTTGATTTTGAAACAATGAATGACAACGGCAAATTGATTGTCAATCATTGTGAGAGCCAATATCACGATGGTTCATTTGTGATTCACAAAACAATAAATGACTTTCTGGAATGGGTATATCTCAAAAAACATGATAATCATACCTTCGTTGCCCATTGCGGTTCAAAATTCGATTTTAGATTAATCGTCGAACATATCATCAATGTACAACGAAAACCTCCACAAGATATATTATATACAGGTGCAGACATTCTATGTATGAGGATTGGAAATGTAAGATTTATTGATTCATATATGTTTATGACAAGACCATTACATGCTCTTCCGGAAATGTTCGGCTTTGAACATGAAATCACGAAGGGATATTATCCACATCTTTTCAATACAAAAGAGAACGAACACTACATGGGTCTTTATCCCGATATCAAATATTACAATCCAGAAATCTTACAACCCGAAGCTTATACAAAGTTATATCATTGGTGGTTTGAGAAAAAGAGTAAATGTTGTATTTTTGAACATCCAAAAGAGCTTGCGAGATATTGTCACGATGATGTTACGATTCTTCGTCGAGCTGTCTTCGCTTTCAGAGATTGTTTTCTGAAGATTACCGATAACAAGTTTGATCCATTCAGTTATTTGACATTAGCTCAATTGGCGGTGAACATATGGAGAAATGAGGGTATGCCCAAGGACTCGGTGGGTATACTACAATCACTGACCAAATCGCAGAATGCCTCTATCAAAGAGAATCAATGGTTGGACTATATAGTACACACAACGTCGGCGAAGCTTGTCATAGATTTGGATGGTAAACGGAATTATAAACTCAAAGATTTACATATGTATGTTGATGGTTATGATAAGGATACAAACACCGTTTATGAATTTCTTGGTAGTTGGTTTCACGCCGATTTGAAGAAGTATCACAAAGATGATATTCAGTATCAACAAGGTCGGCGATCGGGCATGACATTTGGCGAAGTTAATCGACAAACCATGAAACGATTAGAGGACATCAAGGCAGCTGACTACAATCTTGTATATATATGGGAATCGGACTGGGATTCACAAGTTGCTCAATTGAAAACTTCACATGTTGGAAATGCATTCTTAGATAGACAAAAGTTAGCTTCTCCCATTCATGATAGAGACTCCTATCATGGAGCCAGAGTTGATTTAGGCAAGTTGTTTTATAAATGCAAAGACGATGAATATATCAGATATCAAGATTTCAATTCTATGTATCCTTCGGTAATGAAGACCAAACAGTTCCCGAAGGGTCACCCCGAGATAATCAGAGATGTCAAATCCCTTGATATTCATGGATACTTTGGATTGATTAAGTGTAAGATGCTACCAAATAAACATTTGAAGTTTGGTGTGCTACCACACGTGACCAACAAATTAATCTTTCCGTTGTATGAAATGGTCGGAACATGGACCACGGTAGAATTGCAGAAGGCTATTGAAAAGGGATATGAGATTCTTGACATCTATGAAATTAAACATTGGAAGGAGACTACAACTGATTTGTTCGGTGCATACATTGATAAGTTTTTGAAACTTAAGACTGAATCATCGGGACCGCCCGAGGGTGACATCGATACATTCATAAAAGACTTTGAATTTCATGAAGGTATCAAGTTAGACAAACGAAACATCAAATACAATCCAGGTATGAGACAAGTTGCCAAAGATATGCAAAATATATTATATGGAAAACTCGGTGAACGATCCAATAAAGCTAAAAGTAAGGTCATTCAGAACCCAGGTGAGTTCTACAATACAATCAGTAATAAAAGGTACGATTGTAAATATGAGTTTATTGGATCTGAAGAGAATGAGATGGTATTGATGAATTTTACCGAGAATTCTGATGTGTATGCCGATACAAGGTTTTCAACGAACGAGGTGTTGGCCGCGTTCATAACCAGCTATGGACGATTGAAATTGTACGAGCTGATAGAAGCCACCGGGTTCTCAAACGTATTATACTTTGATACTGATTCTATTATATATATAGAAACAAAAGAGAATCATCATATATATCACGGTACTGGTTATCGACAACTATGGTTAGGTTATCTTAAGTGTGAGCTTCAAGGATTGGAAAAAGAACATGGTAAGTGTATTGAATTCCTGAGCACTGGACCAAAGTCATACAGCCTGAAGTTCGCCGATGAATATTGTATGACCAAGATAAAAGGTTTCTCTTTGAGTACTGAAAACCTAGAACATATCAATCATGATGTTATGAAAAATATGATTCTAAATCAAAGGAACGACCCAGTCAAAATGAGTAACCTTGTTATCAGACATCAATCAAAAAGCAACAATCACAGATTGTTATTAGGGTTGGAAGTCAGATCGGAATCCAAGACATTTAATTTCAGTTATGACAAAGGAAACATTGATTGGACGACATGGGACATTTTACCATTGTCGTAAAAGCGTTAAATGTTGCCAGAATTGAATTATATTATATATAT
>LGRX02019291.1:0-14136 GCA_001247695.2 Cymbomonas tetramitiformis | reverse complement strand
GGGGCAGCCACACTCTCTCTGATCACCCCTTGACCCGAGGTGCCACGACAGCTTGCTCCTACTGTTGCCGTTCCGTGATGATAAAACACCAAAGTTATTTTATTATCCCATCTTAGCAAACAGTGACTCGTCCGCCTCTGCGTTTTTGTGTTCAGTTCGACCGCGATAATATATATATATATGTATGTATGTATCTTATTCTCCCTGAATAGCATGCAGTCCTTATAGGAAGCAGCCGATACAGTTTTAGGGTTGCCGCCCTACAGTCTTTGGGTTGTAGCCCTGCAGTTTTGGGGTTGTTGCCCTACAGTTCTTGGGTTGTTGCCCGAAATATTGTCATGTCTGTGCTGATTTCAGCATGACATATATGCCAAACACGAAGTGTTTCCTATTATATAGGTTGCTGGAAGTGACACCCCGACTGTCATTCCTATAGTTAGGGTGTATGACTGTCACCGGTCCCGGAACCCTAGACCCCGAACATATAACGGGAAGACTCGGTATTCTATCTACCCCGTTTATCTATTCTGATGCACCACACACCGAATATACAGTCAAGCTGATATATTCAGCAGGTTTGGTACCACGCACGCTTAATTTTACACTGCGATTTTGGCCATGATTGGCTAAACGACGACGCTTGAGATGGGGTGAGGAACCCGCGCTAGAGAGGTTTTCGGTACGGGCGGTATGACTCAGTTTCATCGGCGCGGTTGATTGGACATGATTGGGTAGCGCTAAGGACAGCTTATTTTCCGTGAAGTATCGTTGGGCTGGGTTTTGTTGGTTCTGGTCTCGCGAACACCGTCCGACATTGATCGAATCCTTTCGTCCCACACGACCGCGTGCAGTTTGCTGTTTCCCTGATTATCCTCGACGACCCGCCGCAACTCGCTAGCCGTTGCCCACGCCGTTAGCCTCACCATATCGACGCTTTCCACGCCGTGTTTACATAGCTCGCTATATAGAATTCCTTGCTGTATTGTTTTTCTTCTGCTCTACTTTTCAAATTTTGATAAGCCGAAAGCCGACTCGTGTGCCTAGGACAGCTCAAGTCTTCTTCAAAGTTTGCGCTAGCCAGTTCGATTACAGTTTGCTTGTTGTTCTTAAGAGCGACGAAATACAAAATTGGAGTCTGGCCTACAATTGCTGTCCACGCAACGCGTCTATCCGGAACAAGGCTACCATCTTCTACAGTCGTAGAGATGTATTGGGGAAAACTGTAAATCATTTCGTCAGCTAGCTCGTTTGGGTCATTTGAGTGAATTATTATTTGCAAGGTGTCTGCAGGATTGTCGGTTTCTAGCGTTCTAACAATGCTCCACTTGTGGCCAAGATACAACTTAAAAATATGGAGTTCCCTCAGTACTTCAAATGTTTCTGCTGTCGCCATACTGAAATGAGAGAAATTGGCTGTCAACTGTGAAAGGGGTGTGTGTGAAGAAACTTTGAAAAAGTGATGTAACTTTAGCAAAATTGTGTAAGTCATTTCTGGCGGCTGAAAATGACATGTCAAATATCGATGACAATTTCTTCCAAAAATGACATTTGCTGTCGCTTCCTGATTCGGTCTGTTCAGATCAAGGATATGATTTGAAGATATTCTGGTGTCATTTGCGCTGAAATCGAGAATCGATCGATTCAGTAAGATAGAAATTCTCCGTTGACTCGCAAGTCCATATCATTTTCAGAACGTAAAAAACGGCTTCATAAGCTAATGACGGCTAATTTTGACGAAAATATGTTTTTTATTCCTTTTGATGAGGGTTGCGAGATTATCTGCAAACCGTGTCCGGGAATAGTTATTGAAGACTCCATGGAATTAGAGGCTGACTTTTTTAATCTTGAGCCAATTCCAATCACAGCCCCGAGCGCAAATACGCAATTGGTTCTTTGGAACGCGCCTTTGACGTCTAGATCGGAAGTTAACTCTAATTCTTCACGCGTTTCCGGGACACGCGCTTTGCGCGAAATTGACTTACAAGAGATAAAAAGCAGACTTGAATCAGAATTTTCAGAGACAAGTTTAGACTTGCTTGAAGAAGACCCTCTTCGGTGCATTAACGGTGAAGTAAACAAGCAGATTGTAACGCGCAAACCATACGAATCCGACATACGCAAAAAGAAATATACAGGCGTAATTAGTATCAAGCAGCGACGTTTGCAGGCTGACAGTATATCAATGGCAGAAACAATTAAGTGCAATTGCAAGTCGTACTGCTGTCTATCTTTCTCATCGGCAGATATTAAGTCCTTTCGCGAAAATATTTTCAGTATGTCGCAAAAAGATAGGAAGGAATACTTCATCAAAAACTTGCTAAAAAACAGCTCACGATGTGAAGACAAATTCGACTTCAAATACTTTTTGGCCAAGAAGCAGGTATGTTTATTTTTGAACTCGTTCATTAGCTAATGAACGGTCTCTGGCCAAAGCGCGACTCACGCTTAGACACTTTGGCTGCGGGAACCGTTCATTAGCTAATGAACGGTCTCTGGCCAAAGCGCGACTCACAATTAGACACTTTGGCTGCGGGAACCGTTCATTAGCTAATGAACGGCCCCTGGCCAAAGCCCGACTCTCAATTAGACACTTTGGCTGCGGGAACCGTTCATTAGCTAATGAACGGCCCCTGGTAGCCCCTCATTTGTGTCGCACGGGGTATTTTATTTGTGGTGTCGCAAAAGATTCGTTTATATTAACGACGCTTCGCAGCTTTTTCAGAAATATGCTGTTTTTCATTTCGTTTCCCTCAAAGGAGCGAAACAGGTTTCCTGGAAAAAAGTGACATCAACAGGCCACACCGCAGGAGCTGTCCCTCAAAAATTATGCCGTTGGAAAATTTTCGAAAATTTTCTGCCCATTCAGCAGTCCTACCCCGGATTGTGTCGAGCGCTCGCGCTTTACCGGCCAATCATGATACGATAGCATATCAGCAGTCCTACCCGATTCTTTCGACCGACAACGAGAGAAACGTTTAACAATTCAAAATTATACCACGAAGATATATATGCTGTTTTTCATCCATGTCAGCAGTCCTACCATGATTGTGTCGAGCGCTCGCGCTTTACCGGCCAATCATGATACGATAGCATCTCAGCAGTCCTACCCCGGATTCTTTCGACCGATCGTTCGTAACCGACAACGAGAGACACGGGTAACAATTCCATATTTTACCCCGAAGATATGCGGAATTTACAATTTGAATTATTTACGCATCTCGTCATTCAAGATCATCTCACCACTCCTATCGGCGGCGCGGCCCGGACAAAAGTGGATATGGTATGATCCTGGTCGGCAACGTTGTCATTTTTCTCCAAGCTCTTATCTTGCGCCTACCTGCTCGCTGTCTCAGCGCGCGGCTTGTGTTTTTGTTTGATTAATGAGTTTTGCGCGCTACTTTTCTTTACACCCCTGTAACTGTACACGTGAATTTAGGGAGTATTAGGGCGTTACATGTACTGTACTATTTTGAGCATATTTTTCAATAGCCAATAAAATAGGATAACGAAAAAAATGAAATTCAAAATTTCATTTTCAGATCTAACGTAGTTATTTATGTATTTTAGTACAGCAACTCTGTATACTCCTAGATGTTACACACCTGATATTTAGGGTGTTACACGAGATATGACCATGGTCATTATGTTTTTCTGATACCTCAATAGGTATAAAATCATAATTTGAAATAAAATGGGGTCGGAATTTCAGTTTTGAAATTTATCGCCAACGATTTTTACCCATTTTCCACCTTTTTTGGCCATTTAAATATTTACTTCAGTAATATATCTCGGTGTGTGTGGAAGTTGCAAGTTACAGAACTAATGCAACTTATTTCACTTTTGCACATGATAATTTTCATGGCATAATAGTGAATATCTCTGATGGTCAACATCTGTGGTTGATCATAAATATGGGTTTTACTGATTTGAAACCCATGGAAGTTGGTTCACTTCCTGATGATTTATTAGGTGTATCAACTGTAAGCGGATTAACCACTTAAGTGATAACTTGTCAGAACCTATGATATATTTGGGCATATGGCTGTGCACTGAGAGCATATCAAAGTGATATCTCTAGATTCCAAATATATCAGGACACAGCTTGATAATAATCTAAGCAGTTCAACACAACACAATGTGTGTGTGTGTGTGTCCACAACAACCTCTGTCAGTTCAATATGTAAGTACTGATCTGAGTATGTACATGCTTATTGTGCTGATCATTTCTGAATCAATTGTCACAATGCAGTGTGGTTGTTGTTCTTGCTCCAGCGATGATATGTAGGACGTGTGGACAATGCTCAGCAGTGACCAGCTGCTATCTGAGCATTGTATGATGCCTTCGGGTCTGGAGATTTCTCCATCCAGCCCTACAGCATGTTGGATTATTCTGTCCCCATCTATCGCCATCACTTGACATCCAGTTGTTATCGTGATCAAACTGGATGGTACTATGTATCATGTATTGATATGATTATTGATTATTGCACTTTCGAGTCAGTGCATTATCAATCTACATAGTAGTGCCAGTGATAATTTATTACACTTGTGAATCATGTAAGGTCATATATTTAATGATACATAAGTGATGCATAAGTGTAGTGACTTATTTAAGCAGTGACTTATGTTCATGTACTTGCTGATTGAGTACATGTAAGTGTGTGTGGAATTGTTCACTATACACACTTGTATACAGGTGATTAATAGTATTACAATATACCAAGATGATTTATCATGTAGAATGATCTGTATACCAAGTACTGAATAAATCTAACATGATATATATATCAGCTTAGTGGTGATTGTAATCCTGCATACTCTCATTTACAGTAATGAGTTGCTTGGTTTATTTCACATGTAGTTCCGGTGAGCATTCCATTCAGTGATCCACCATAGAACGAACATGCTCATCCCAAATCCTTCGTCAGAGCATGTCGAGCTAATTATGGTGTTAAGATCACCTTCAGGCACCTTACACTTACATGGGTTCCAATATAGCTTACATGCACTGCAGTATGCTTTGTGCAATGTATGATGTATTGTGATGTGATGCTATATGTCCCAGTTGTTATCGTGATCAAACTGGTTTGTACATTACAGCTGTTATCGTGGTCAAGCTGTATGAATAATGCATGCACATATCACAGTGATGCAGTTGCTCAGTATAATAATGTACATGTGGTGTAATGCACATCTGCTGCATGCACTCAGTATATACTCAATGATGGTGTATACTGCAAGTATATGTGTGTATGTGTGTGGTGCTGCAGGTATTATAATCTCCGCACACTCGAATTTTGCACACACTATGATGTTGCTGCAGAGTATTCAATGATCTGTCATGTTGAGCGTGTATGTGTGTGTAAGCTACTCACACAGCATGTATGCAGTTCACACTCTTAATTGAAGGTTGGTATACGAATCTGACAGTGAATAGATTATAATATCTCAGCAAGCATCAGAGTATTGTATGGCATGCTGCAATATACTGTCATCATGCGTCCGTTCATGATAATCCCAGTAAGTATACACATATTCTGTCAAGGATATCGTGACGCGCGCAGATGATGCATCAGTGATTATTGCAACTATCGATAATGACGGTGTGTTGATGACATTTTGCATACTGACATCGTCATAAAAAAACTGCAAAATAATCGTCGTGTACAGTAAGCGATTTATTGCGATCATGAAAATCGCGATGGTGCGCGCTGCTGATAATGAACACATCTTGTCGCAGTATGTATAGCACATGATACAAGTGCTATTTTTCGCGCGGATCATGATTCCGATGATGATTTTTGTGTCCGCGTCTCATATTGCGAATTTCGTACAACTGCGAATCGTATCTGCGCGTACATGTGATCGCTGCGCATATGTATGCCGCATGCACACCTTCTCGCGCTGTATAGGTGACGATCAGCTGCGATGTACGATCTGCGATTGTGAATATGACGATATATCCTCGCGCACAATATTCGCTTATGCAGCGGTCAGTATATGCAGTATATCGGTATTTGTGCGATTGCGACGCCAGATGTTATTCGCGCTCCGCAACCTGCATACACAAAATATTCGATATCTATGCTGCACTCACACTAGAGTTCTCGTTCTCGCCTTGACGAGAGAATACCAACTGATAAGGTCTCACAAGCGATATAATATAATATGATATGGTAGCACGGATGTTATTGAACAGTAACAACTCGTGCAGCGTAAGAGCGGGTGATGAGTGCAGTGCTTCGTCCGAAGATACTGCTGTAGCACAACGCTACCTCCTCTATACCGAATGCCTCTCATCGCATAGAGGACACCGCTATTGGGTTGTGAACCCAAGGCATTGGTTGAACGACTAGTATCGGCTGAACGAATAATGCGTTCGCCATATGATACTCGCATACTTGTTCAGAACATGCTAGAAGCGAAGATGAGTTCTTCTCCGAACCATTCGGTACTTCAAGATAGCATCTTGCTTCGCCATCTCGAGTCCGACATATTGGCCTCTCGATCGCATGTGTCATTCAAGTCTTACCTTGAGTAAATGACAGATGATATGACTTATCATCTCGATGACATGTACAATCATAGTCGACCGTACTGACGACTGTCTGTCATTATAATATATGACATGACATGACTCGACATGACATGACATGGTATGACATGTCTGACAGGTATGACACGTATGACATGTGTGACATTTATGACACATGTATCATCGGTCATAACCTTGACAACAACTACAATTTTCAAATCTGGTTTGTTGGCATAGTGCCTTTCAATTGTTTAGCGGGAGCTCCTTGCCTGTAGGTTTCTGCACTTGTGCTAGCTAGAGGGTTCAAATTTGTGTATCAGAATTGCACAATTTGATTACCAGTTAGATTTGTCACACTAGTTCCTGCCCTAACTTATCTTAACGTTTCTGACTTACCTGTCAGTCACCACCCACTGTGCTGGGGTGGTGTGCTGAAATATGTATAGGCAGCCCTGACCGGGCGGTCCCGGTGCAGGCCCCTATGACAAATATCTAGTGGCTACTATCCCATGGTCCTTGTGGGAGGACCATAATCGATTATGGTCCACCCACAAGGACCAATGTTGCAAGAATTTAATTGGGCATTGGTTCGGATCTAGAAGGCGCGCCCAATGATTTTTAGTATCAATGGGACATATATTAATTACTTCGATGCTTGGTCCGGCGTGGATCCACCCAATATATCCATGGCGTTCGCATTTGCGACAAGCACCTTCAACCTTTTCAGATTGCAATTTTTTGAAAATTCAAAAAGGCACAAAAAGATACGATATCTTCACTATTTTTTTGGGAATAGTATGTGCAGGCTACACCTGCGTCCATGCGATCATATCGATCTTATACACATGTCCCCATCATATTTGGGTCATACGTCATGTTGGAGTGCATATATTGGCCATCTCTAATGCTTATTAACAACCGTACACCTTTTTAGTCGGGCTTTTTTAGCCGGAATGGGATAATCGGTGCAAACATGACCCATTATCCACGATGCCCGCTAGAGTGCATTCACAGTGTGGTAGGAGCGTATGGTGCTTAAACTTTTGAAGTATATCCATAAAATGATTTTTGAAAGCTTAACATAAGCCATATGGGCAAGTATGTGAGCGATGTGCACTCGTTAGCTTGACGCGATGTGAAAATTAGAAGTGCAAAAATCACAAAATCATTATTTCCTTCGGGAGTGATCACCCGCCACGGTAAACGAGTGCCCAGATGGCGAGTAGAGTGTGGACTATCCAACTATGTTTTCATATTTGGTCATAAACTCGAGGTGTGCGACCATGAGCGGCCAACACCGCGCACCATGCAACCGCTAGGACGCTTAAAGACTATGGTCCTTGTGGGAGGACCATCTTTTTTTCAACAATTTCGATAAAAAAACATATCAAAAGCGCACCCTTTAAGCACGCCCCTCTAGCACACGCGTGGACGATCATGTAGGGGAAATTATTCAATTGACTCATAAATATGATGCCAAAAGCACATATACGCCTCAAAGATCCATGTGGCACTCATAATAGTCATCGCGCGTTGGTCCTTGTGGGAGGACCATGAATTTGGATAGTAGCCACTAGGTAGCCACACTGGACTGATGACTGACCCGCAATTTCGTGCTGTGACACACCGAGTGTCACATGTAGCTACAATCGAGACCGTTCCGACTTCGAGACCATTCCGGGTACGATATCTAGATTAGGGTTTATTATCTTAACCGAAGTTTATCTATATTGGTTCATTGACTGTCTGATATCTACATATCTTGAACCCGGGATATTCCATCGGTAAAATATAGTAATAAAACCATACGAACGAAAAAAATGCCACTCATTATCATAAATTTATCGTAATAAAAGAACAATAGAGGCGGCTGCAATTTTTTCGGAGAGGTGCATGCGCTTGCCGGTCGGCGAAAAGTGACGACAGCAAGCGGCAATAAAGAAGCGCGAAGAAACACGACGCCTACAAGACTGTTGCAAACATAACCATGCATGTAAAGCGTTAAGGTTCCATCATTATTTTGTAAATCTCGCCCTCCAAAATTGTATTCTCGCTACGATCAACTAAAACTTCGTTGAAGTATGAAACAGGAACAACCTAGAACTTACAGCTCAGTAACTCTTGAGTTTAACCAAATTCGAAGAAAAAATGATAGCCTTGACACGACCTTGCTAGCTTGCACGTGGCGTGTTTTACCCGGTCATCCCGATGTCATCGCCTTGTTTGGTTCGACTCGAGATCTTTGCATTTTGCCTGGATCTGAACTTTTCACGCGAATTCGGTCGGGAGCGTCTGAACGATTCGGCGGCCGACACGGGGGAACGGCGATGTCATCATCCAGGAAGTTCAAAATTTAATATGCAAAAGCCGATCGTGATGGCGAGAGCCGAGCCAACCACAATCAGAATATCCCGATCATGCATCATCATCAATTTCAATATTCTCGTGACGATGATGCTCGCGTCACGCGTCCTGCCCTGCCAATGCCACCACCCAACCGTCGGTCAGCGCAGCGTCACAGAACCACCACCCGCACCTGTGACTGTAGTCGATCACCCAACTCACAGCTGTGTACACCGATGGATCTTGCATGTTACACTGATCGACCGATGGATTTTTATTTCATGATTTGCTAACACCTTGCCCAGAAAGAATGCATTTCTATAATTAGAAATTACCAATACCAACTCACAGCTGTGTGTGAAGCGTGAACTGGAGAACTCATCAGAAGTCTCAAAGTCAGAACTGAACAACTCTCAACTGAACTGATGATGATGATGATGATCATGCATAATCCATACCGTACGTACAGTAATGACGATCAATATGATAATCAATTATTAATCATATTGGGGAAAAAATCGGTGATGAAATCGAAGATTCCCCCTCTTTTGAAAAATCGGGAAAAATTCAGTGATTTACAAGGCATGGTATCGAAACCTTTCGACCGTATCGATAGTTTTCGATAAGTTTCGAATGAGTATCGATCGATATGAATATGTCCGACGTCAATATCAATCGATATGAATAAGTAGTGTGTGAATATCAATCGATATGAATAAGTGCGATGCTGATGTCAATCGATATGAATAAGTTCAATGTTGATATCAATCAATATGAATAAGTGCACATTTTTTTCGACTTATCGATATATTGATATATCAATATGACCTGAGTGCACAGCTGCACACATTGCAAGCAAATACACAAGGCAATGAAAAAATAATAATGAATTAGACCAAACAATGCTATCTAAAACTCTACAGTGTTAAGGCATGCCATCATGGAATGCTCAATTGTGCCTTCTGTAAGGCCTTTCCTTAAGTCAGAATGCATGGCCCCCACCTTAGAGAAGGCGCGCTCCACACCTGCCGTGGTAGCAGGCACAGCTAGAAACTGGCGCGCCATCCTACCTACGTTCGGGAAGTCCTTGCTATGGACTTTCCACCAGGCAAGCAAGTCACTGTCACGGGGCACATCAGGCACCTCTAAATATCTAGTAAACTCGTCCTTTTCCTCTACCCCTTCAACATCCTCTACGGCACCATCTTCCTCATCTGAGTCAGCAAGATATGATGCTACGGTCACAACCTGCTTGCTAGTCTTTGCTTTTTTCTTAGATGAGCTGACCCCGGCAACACCCTTGGGCTTCCAATCCATCTCGAATGCCTTACGAGCCCACTTCACGGCCTTGTCCTTGGTAAGCATGCCTGCACATGGCGCAATAAATGAGCATACACAAAAACTCCAAGGCTTTCAAACAACCTAATGTGCAACAAAAGTATGCAAACCTAGCTCGGCCGTGTGAGGGAGACGTACCTCCCAGCCACTCATTCACGCCCTTAAACTTGAAACTCTTGTAACGTGGGTCCAACACCGTGGCCACATCAAAGTCCTCCACCTTGCACTCCATCATGTCACAGTGATAGCGGGCAGTGAGGGAGTTGTACATGATTTTTGCCTTGCGCTAAACGGACTTCCGGCCTACTCTTGCGTGCACGTTGGCCCTGTCCGCGAGCACGACCCATGGTGGATGGAGTTGGTCTGCTGGATGAAACTTGATGTGACGGTGCGGTTGCGGCTCATAAATTATGCCCCCCCTATGAAGCTAGGAGGTACGTATACCAGGATCTGAATATGGCTGTTCGACCAACATAAATCCAGTATTTGGGTAATCTAAGATCGATTAATCGATCTGAGTATCGATTAATCGATATGGCCAATCGCGGAACTTTAATTTTGTATGATCGATCGATATGAATAAGTGACTTGGAGGTATCAATCGATATGAATAAGTCCCCAAGGGGTATCGATCAATATGAATAAGTAGTCCAAGGGTATCAATCAATATTCAATATTTCGATATGTACCAAATTCATATCAATAAATAAAAATTAATCGAAATATCGATAGTATCGAAAATATTGAATATCGATACCATGCCTTGGTGATTTAACAGTGCGAATTAACAGTGCGTTTTTGACGCCCAAATCGTATGCTGTACGACGTATGTTGTATCCATATTACATGAATTGAAGCCATTGTGTATCAAATGCATATATTGGGGAAAAAATCAGAGATGAAATCGAAGATTCCCCCTCTTTTGAAAAATCGGGAAAAAATTCAGTGCGTTAACAGTGCAAAAATTGACGCCCAAATCGTAGGCTGTACACGACACAGTGTATGCTGTATGCATATTATATCAATTGAAGCCCCAGTGTAATGTATATATAATTTTTAGAAATATTTTGCATATATAAATTAGGTCTTCATTCTGCCAATTCCCAGAAATCCTTGCAAGGATGGATGAAATTCAGCGCGTTAACAGTGCAAATATTGACGCCCATATCGTAGGCTGTACACGACACAGTGTATGCTGTATGCATATTATATCAATTGAAGCCCCAGTGTAATGTATATATAATTTTTAGAAATATTTTGCATATATAAATCAGGTCTTCATTCTGCCAATTCCCAGAAATCCTTGCAAGGATGGATGAAATTCAGCGCGTTAACAGTGCAAATATTGAGGCCCATATCGTAGGCTGTACACGACACAGTGTATGCTGTATGCATATTATATCAATTGAAGCCCCAGTGTATTATATATATAATTTTTAGAAATATTTTGCATATTGGGGAAAAAATCGGAGATGAAATCGAAGATTCCCCCTCTTTTGAAAAATCGGGAAAAAATTCAGCCCTTTTAACAGTGCGTTTTTAGTGCGTTTTTAACAGTGCAAAAATTGACGCCCATATCGTAGGCTGTACTACGTATGTGTATCAAATGCATATATAAATTAGGTCCTCATTCATGGCAATTCCAGAATTGCTTGAACGGATTCAGAAAATTCAGTGCTTTTAACAGTGCGTTTTTAGTGCGTTTTTAACAGTGCAAAAATTGACGCCCAAATCGTAGGCTGTACTACGTATGCTGTATGCATATTATTATATGAATTGAAGCCATTGTGTCAGCCATGGGACTACGTGGGACGGCACATATTTTACAAATCACTTCCCACTGCGACAATAATATAATTCCGGTCATCAGTGGATAATGAAAAATATATACATGAACAAATTGATTATTCGATTTATATCAAAGAGCACGCAACGTTACGCTCAAGTCGTTCAAGTGTCGTGAACAGTGAACAATCGTTGTGGCCAGTGAACAGTGTGCGGTCAGTAACCCTTACGCCGGAAGCGATGTTGTAAATAGATATGAGGAACAAAATGGGCCGAGATTTATATAACGTGAATTCAGAAACAATGAATGCTATCCATACACGTGGCATAGAAATCCTTTGCTTCTGCCCCAACTTAGATTTCCATATTTATATGGATGCATTGTGGCATCGTTAAAATCAGTAATCACTATCTTTCTATTTTAAGACCAAAGGTCGATCGTTGGCGGATCGGGACATAAAAGTAGTAGCCTAATCATTCGTTTTATAGCATTTCTGCCGGCTGCTACTCAATACAAACCATAAATAGAGAACTGTGTCACTGTATGCTGTATCCATATTATATGAATTGAAGCCCGAGTGTATTGTAAATAAAAATTAAAACGTACCCAGTGTGCGGTAGAAATGAGTAAGGTCACCATGAATGACTGCGTTAATAGTATAATTCAGGAGCGGGGGGGGGGTCTGGTCCGGTTACCCCCCCTATCTACTCAGCCCGAAAGACACCTGTAATTTGGACAATAATAACATGTAGGTTTTCGAGGCATGCAAATCATTAATGGGCCTATCACATAGTCCTTAAATTGACACCGTTGGTGGAAAATGCGTTACCCAATCTCATCTAAAAGGTGAATCCAATCGCGACTTTAACCAAAACTACGCTCCAATGAAAATGCTAAAAAAACAAAATTAATGGGGGGAGGGAGGGGAGGAGAGGGGGGAGGGAGGGGGGCGGAGGGGAGGGGGGGAGGGGGAGAGGGGAGGGGTGGGGGGAGGGGAGGGGAGAGGGAGGGGAGTGGGGGGGGTTGGGGGGTTGGGGGGTATTGGGTTGTTTTCAAAGTTTTGGAATAATTTTGTAATCAATTGAAGCTCGAGTGTATTGTATATAAATATAGGGGGGGTGGACCTATATAAATTAGGTCCTCATTCATGGCAATACCAGGATTGCTTGAACGGATTCAGAAAATTCAGCCCTTTAACAGTGCGAAATTAACACTGCGTTTTTGACGCCCAAATCGTAGGCTGTACTACGTATGCTGTATCCATATTATATGAATTGAAGCCATTGTGTCAGCCATGTGACTACGTGACACAGCACATACTTTACAAATGACTTCCCACTGCGTCAATAATATAATTCAGGTCATCAGTGGATAATGAAAAATATAAACAGGAATAAATTGATTATTTGATTTATATAAAAAAGCACGCAACGTTACACTCAAGTCGTTCAATTGTCGCTGTCGTGAACAGTGAACAATGCCGTTGTGACCATTGAACAGTGTGCTGTCAATAACCCTTGCGCCGGAAGCGATCTTATAAATAGACATTGCGCAACAAAATGGGCCGAGATTTATATAACGTGAATTCAGTGAATGCTATCCATACACGTGGGATAGAAATCCTTTGCGTCTGCCCCAACTTAGATTTTCATATTTATATGGATGCATTGTGACATCGTTAAAAACAGTAATCACTATCTTTCTATTTTAAGACCAAAGGTCGATCGTTGGCGGATCGGGACATAAAAGTAGTAGCCTAATCATTCGTTTTATAGCATTTCTACCGGCTGCTATTCAATACAAACCATAAATAGAGAAGTGTGTCACTGTATGCTGTATCCATATTATATGAATTGAAGCCCGAGTGTATTGTAAATAAAAATTAAAACGTACCCAGCGTGCGGTAGAAATGAGTAAGGTCACCCATAAATGACTGCGTTAATAATATAATTCAGGAGGGGGGGGGGGGGGGGGCCCCCTAGTTACTATCCTACTCATGCCCGAAAGACACCTGTAATTTGGACAATAATATAATATTTTGATACGTATTTAGGGTGCACGACACAGCGTATGCTGTATGCATATTATATCAATTGAAGCTCGAGTGTATTGTATATAAATATAGGGGGTGGAG